>CAUYQV010140006.1:0-124638 GCA_963574575.1 Galagoides demidoff | reverse complement strand
CACAGCTCCTTTCTCCAAGTCATTCGCACCTGTGGGGGTGCGCATGTGGTAACCGTGGTTGCAGGCATCCTATTGCACAGGTGCCAATGGCTAGGGGAAAGGAGTTCACATATCACTAGTGGCAGCCTCACCAACAAGGTTGGCTCCCCCTGTCAGGTTCCAGAAGAAGATGGCTTAACTGTATTTGAATAAATGTAGATTGTTGTATTATACTTAATAAAAATAAGACATCCCCTGAAAATAAGCCCTAGTGTGTCTTCTTGAGAAAAAACAAATATAAGACAGTGTCTTATTTTTGGGGAAACACGGAATATTCTACTGCTAAATCCTAATTAATAAGATTTTTATTACCTCCTCTGCTTTTTAATGCTATCTGATTATATAAACAACCTGGCTCCGAATTTTTACCTCTCATCTGGACTAAACCAGTAGCTGCTTGCATGGACTTCCCAGCTCCACGTTGTTCTTCTTCAATTATCCTTGCAAATAATGCTGGGGTTATATTTACATAATGCAAATCTGGTCATATTATTTTCCTCGTTAAGATATAAACTCTTCAGCATGATAAAATGATCTAGTTTTGCCTACATTTCCAACCGCATTCTCAAATGCCTGCCCTTCTCACCTTATGGCAACAAAGCAATATCCAGGCCTTGGTGCCTTGCTCATACTGTACTCTCTGCCCACATTATATTTCTCTCTCAGGCTGGATTATTCCCATTTTTCCTGGAAGAGTTATATCTTTAAAACTATTCTTAAGTTCCCTAACTAATGTTCTTCATTCTTTGTGCCTAAGCTATATTTTGTACTATCTCTGTTATGACTTACTACATTATACAGTATTAATTTTTTTTAACATACTGATGTCCGCACTGTGAGGTGCTTGAAGGAAAAGGATGAAAACTTAATTCTTATTTTCAATCTCTAGTGCCTACAATAATGTTTGGTACCTAAAGTTACTGGTTTTAACCATGGGAAATCTATTTTCTAAATAAATATGGGGCCAGGTTTACAGTCTTTCTACAAGTTGTAGCATACCTAAGTGGATAGAATCCATAGCAGATTTTTAAGAAAGCTTTTGGCATGAAATTTGCAATTGGAGTTGATCATCATTGATTCTTATTATTGATTTGTAGACATGACAGCCATCAGTTTTTACTAAAAACAGACATAAAATGAGCCTATTTGTAGACTATATTTCTCCAAGCTACTGTAGCCGGGTACTGTCTGGAAATCTCCCTTCCGTGTCTTTCTCCTCCACAGGCCAACCCCACCCTCCAAGCTTAACAGAGTCTGGGACGTGGCTACCACTTTCTTGGATCTTCATATGCTCTTCTTTGAGGTCCCAAGTGCTTATGCTTGTTGCTTTCCTCCACCCCTATTACAACTGAACCTAATCAATCAATCTCTTGCTATTAGTTGATTTATTTTATTGGTCACTCAAACTTAAAAAAAAAATGCACATACTGTTGACCTCTGCTTAAAAATTAGTTTTACCTTCATTTGGATTTCTTTTCTTCCCACTGAAGTTCCACATAATATTATTCCACAAAGAGAAATCTTGTATGAAGCTAAAGGGAGGGTGAATGGTAAGTAGTCCCTCAACTGTCTGTTAAAGGATGAGAATCAGAGCAGCTGGGTCTTTCATAGGGTTAAATAGACTGAAGGGACTTATTTTCTGCAGCAGGTCTGTGGTGCCCGGTGTGGGGCAAATTGCACCTATAGCTTTCTATGAAGATACTCTTGCCAAACTCTAAGTAGTTTATTTTCTCTGAATGAATTGGCATGCCCTTGAGAAGAGCAGTCATATTCAATAATTTGTAAGTCAAGTGTGTCTGTACCTGCTAAAGTTAAGGAGTGTTCTTTAATCATCAGACCCTTATTCTATATCTTGCTCAGTGCTTCCAAGCTCTTTGCCATTTAGTTTTCCTATCTTTTTCTCCTCCCCTCACATCCAACCAGAATTTTTCTGATTAAGTAATACCAGCGCATGCTAGCATTTAGTGGGTGAAGCTAGGGAAGAACTTTAAGAAAAAAAATTGTCTCTTCCAACTTTCCAAATAAGCATTTTAGATAAAACAGATATTTTAAGTTGTGTCTGGTACATAGTAGATTTTCAACACATTTTTGTTATGGGAGTAAATGTTAAGAGACATGTTTTGATACAGAAGTTCATTCCTATGTACTTCTTCAGAGTGGACTTTTCATAAATGCACACTTAGCTCGTTAAGGTGGTTGCAATTCCCACTCCTGTGTGCTTAGATTAGAATGACCTTGCAGTCATTCGTTCCAGGTTAGTATGGGAGTGTGACCCTCCAAATTTCCTATTTTAATTATTTACGGATCTTGTTTTCTTAGCTGTTGTTTGTTTAATGTCCTGTTTCATGTCTTTGTAGTGAAATAAACCCTTCTTCTGGGTTCTAGACCTGGCTCTGCCAATTCCTTGACAAGTGATCTTGGGTAAGTAATTTAACCTTTCTGAGCCTCAGTTTATCCATCTGTATAGTGGGCATATACAAAGAAGCCTTCAAATCCTGACTTGCCTCTTTTTTTCAGTAGGTTTAGTGTGAGGCTCAAATAAAGTAAAAAAAAAAAGTGTTTCATAAAAAATGTGTTTTTCACATGTAAATTATTAGTAATTAAAGAATTTCATATATTGAGCCTTAAAATATTCATGGCTCTATGCAAACTAGAAGTGTCCTTGCTCTCTGTATAGAGTATATTCTCCATTTCTACCTCCCTTTCTTATTCTCTGCTGAGCAAATGTTAATCCTGCTAATGGATGGGAGCATAATATATATTTATTGTTTTCTTTGAAAACTTCAGTGACAGAATTTAGATAAGCCAGCATGCAAACTGTCAGAAGACCCAAGGATCACTTCAAGTGCATTAGAAACCTCCACTGTTTTCCTTTTTGTCTTTTTCTGTTTAGTCTTTTCTTCTCCCATCTCTTCTCCATTTGCTAAGTCTGCTGTTTCTCCCACATCCCCACCCCCACTTCACCTCCAAATTGGGTTCTCAGCACTAAGCATACCAGGCCTGCTGTGCTCACATCCATCACATGAGGGTCCAGTCAGGCAGAAGAGTGGAGAGAGGATGCTGGGCTGCTTGGGAGACTAAATGGGGAGGTGCAGCCAGGCTGGGGAAGCACACTTCAAATTATTATCACCTGAGCACTATTTCTGTAACGGCTTCAAGATTCCTCAATGCAACAGAAACAAACCTGATCAGAGAGGTAATATATAATCCTGAACTTTCTAAACTCAATTCTAAATGCTATAATTTTCTGAGCCCTCAGGGTCTCTACAGAAGACGGTTCATTTTTCCTGTGTTTAGGTTGTGACTGGGATACATTGCCAGTTTAATGCAACAACATTTGTCAAATTCTCATCTGGACAAAGGAAGTAATAGAATTCTGCAACCCAAAGATACTGAGTTTGTAAATATATGGAGAACATTTGAAAATATTCTAAAACATAATGATCAGATCAAGTTAGTCTGAGAGATTCTGTTTATCCAAGAAGCCAAAAGTCTAATATAAAAAAATTAGTATCATACATATTTTGCAAAAATACTTTTATACAGGGGGCTCTTGTAGACTGCAATGTATGCTAACTAGAATTTTTTTTTTTTTTTTTTGAGACAGAGTCTCACTTTGTCACTCTTTAGTAGAGTGCTATGGCATCACAGCTCACAGCAATCTCAAACTCTTGGGCTTAAGCGATTCTTTTGCCTCAGCAACCCAAGTAGCTGGGACTACAGGTGCCCGCCACAATGCCTGGCTATTTATTTTTAGAGATGAGGTCTTGCTCTGGCTCAGGTTGGTCTCAAATGTGTAGGGCAGTCCACTCACCTTGGCCTCACAAGGCATGAGCCACTGCACCTGGCCGTTAAGTAATTTTTTTTTTCTTTTCTTTCATAAAAGAAATTTTAAAATAAGCTGGTATACAGAGGAAGTAATAATTCATTAAATTATTTAATTAAACTTATAGTTGGTCAATAATCAGTATCACCTTTAATCTTTCACTTTAGCCATATTCCTCTCACCCTCCTCTCTTTCACACCACTTCTATTATTTATGTGTTTTATAATTGGGCTCAAGTAACATAAGGCTCCATAAGAGGGAATATATTGAAGAAAAAAGAAAAACTAAAGATCATATGAAATTATGTTGAATAACCAAGCCTATTGGAACGAGGGTAGATTTGGGCAGCACAGATAAACTTTCTTTCTGGAGCCCTTCATCTAAAAGACTGTTTCTAACAATCCTAGCTTCTCTATTTCTTAATTCAAAATTCTGAATGAGGAAAGAGGGAGAGAGGATATGAATGAGAATGAATAAATTGTATTATTGGTCCTGTTTGGATCAGCTCATTACTGTCACTGGGTCAGCTCCTATGACTGGAAGAAGGGTGAGGTCACAAAGTTTAGAAACAATTTCTGGAAGCCTACACTTTGTAAGTCGAGTGAGACCATAAATTGAGAAAGAGTTTCCTGCATATATACCTATGTACTCACAGTAGGGTAGCTACCCAGATCAGGAGAGATTTATGTCAAATGTGGTAGACCATAAACTTTTCTCTTTGGTAGTTTTTAATTTGGCTTCTACTACATATTCTTATTATTATCATTACCGGTGGCACTAAAAGAAAGCAATAACCATACAGACTACTGAACCTAGGAGCTTTACACTTGAAAAAGAAAGGTTAGAGTACATCTCCATATATGGAGATGACAGAGTTTCCACTGTCTTCCAGAGGCCTAACTCTGGCAGGTACCAGCTGTCTAAGACGGATACTAGCTACCATATATGCTTGTTAATTTGGCATGATGTAGGTTTTCTCTAACTTCTCCTTTTTTAGTTTATACAATCAGTCTCTGCAAAAACATAAATAAATAAATAACATTGGGCAATAACGAGTGTAAAACAGCCCTGCTGGATTTATAGCAGAGAAATGCTGCTCCTTGACATTAGTCATCTCATTTTGGATGTTCTTGAATTAATTCCAGCAATAATCACCATATCTATCTATTTTTAGCAAATTGGCACTTTCTAAAATATTGAGCTGTTGTTTCCATATGCATCTGTTTGCTCTAAATGTAGAATATTTGGTAATTAGCCTTACACCCATTATTTGTAATTCCAGTTCCAATAACTATTCAAAATGTTATTTTTAAATGAAAATTGGAAAGACCCTAATATCTTCCCATTAATAACTAGATAAAAGAGCTAGATGAGGCGAAGAAAAAAATAACTGCAATGATCTGCAGAGGTTAAGCAAACTCACAAGCTGGCTGCTTTTTTGAAGTGGCTGCAGAACCTCTTTCATCAGCATAACTAGGCTTGACTGGGAGCTGTTAGGATGCCCATCCTCTTTTCATTCTTACTTTGCTTCGATTCAGAAACCAATTTCCCTGCTTGGGATATAAGCTGAAAATTAAAAGCTCCTCTTAATGGCCAAACTAGATCAATCCTACAATAGCTGTTTCCAAAAGATATATTCTATTCACATTTTAGTAGAGGCAGTTGACTCCGTTACCTACAAAAGAAAGGAAGAAAGAAAGTCTCATTTGCTAAGTGACTAACTTGAAATTAAACTTGTATGTACCTGTCTTACTAGGGGTAGTTCACTCTGGTTGTCCAGCCTCTGGTTGTTCAGACTCTTACCAATGTTCAGGGGAAAAGGAGGAATAGACGTGTTTATTTTGGGTAGACATTACATTTCAAAGTCCTTTCTCTTTAAATCAATTTTGAAAAGTAATATTTCATTTGAAAGATGGAAAGGAATAGCAAAACTTCATAAGTCATTCATCATGAACTCACCCATTTCATTGTTAACTGAGGTACCTGGAGAATTTTTCTGTCAAGTCCAAGTTTCATTGGATTAATATTTCTAAAAATTTCCAAGATTTTCAAAGGGAAAGGTGAAATGATATTGTTTTATTTAAAAAATATCAACTCTTTCTTTAGTTAATTCTGAATTAGGGGTTTGACTTACTCAATTGTCTTTTTTTTTCCTCTGAAGAGCACCCTTTGCAGTATTTCCATCAAGTCTTAAAGATTTCTTCACCTCAGTGTTAGAGAAGAGAGTGCTTTCTCTGTCACCTGGGAAAGTTACACTTGAGAACACAAGTTGCTATTAAGTACTCATTTGAATATGTCCTTCATGCTAATCCTTTTAATTCAGTGTTCCCCAGAGCTTTGGTTGACTTTTAGAAAGACACAGGTGATAACCTTTTGATAACTTGGCCAGATTTGTGCTTTCACACCAATGGGCAGTTAAGCTGTATACAAAACCAAGGACAAAAGTTAATTTCTTACAGATTCTTTCTTCCACCTTGAACTTCATAACCTCACACCTCTGGGATGAAACCAGTACAGAAGAGGAAATTAGGGCTTCTATAATTGAAAAGGGAGGAGGAGATTAGAATTATAAAATAGAATTATACCATTTGGAATTGGGCCATAACCATCTAGTAAAAACTGTCATGGGATCATTAATGACCACAGATGGCTCATACCTCACTTCTGAACATCTTCTGGAAAACACAATAAGCCCAAGAGAAGGAGTATTCAGAAAAGAATTCAAGAAGTTTGGGTACTAGTACACTTAAATATACTTAACCATACTTAGAACCAACTTTAGTTTTTATCCTGATTAGTGAAAAGAACTATTCTTGGCTAAAAAAGAGAGATGGCAATTTTGTTGTCACAGTTACTGTATCTTACATTAGATCATATTTTATACTAATCGAAGATTTTCCTTCAGGCCTCTACCATGCTTTTATATTATTATTCCCATGTTATTGAAAACTGATTGGCTCATGTACATACTGAAGTCTGCTTTACTAGACATATCTTACCAAAATTCTTACTTTTACTCAAATTGGACATGTAGTAAAAATCTATGTGTAAAAAAACAAACCATAAGAACCCTAGGGAAATCCGTAAGAAAATTCACTTCCCTGTAATCCAATGTTTCCTAGTCTTCTCCCTTGACCAGGCCTCTTACTCCCCTTTCTTGGTAATATCTTTTAGAAATTCCAGCACATTCCCAGTTTCCCAGCTCATTGCATGAAAGTAACTGATTGTTATTCCTGCCCCATGAGGTCCATACTACAGTTACCATATTCTGTTTGCAATGTCTTTCACATCTATTCTTTCCACCTTCTGCTAGCATTTTTGAATCAGCATTTCAGAAGAGAACCAAGTCCCTAACTTCCTAAGGCCCATATATGTGGGATGAATTAATCAACCTCTTGTGTCTAGATAGGTACTAGTTACAGACCATCCTGGGAAGAAGATAAACAGTCACTCATTTTGCTATGTCCTGTAGTTCAGATGAGAAACTCCAGGTGAATAAGGCTGGAGTGTCACCTAAATTCCCTGTTTTCAGCATCACCTCTAAGTACTGCTTGTTGGCTCATCTTACATTTAATTAATTCCCTTTATTCCAAAATTTGAATGGTTTCTCTTTGTTCACAGGGTTAATTCTAATTTATTTATATATTTTTTCAAGCTTCTTCAGAATCCATTACCAATCTCGTACTCTTGCCTTGTCTCCTACTGGCTCTGGCATTGACTAGGCTTGTCAGTTTAAACAGATGTAGTCTCTCCGAGTTGTCATTGCCTTTTACATAAAACAAAAGTATCGATGAACAAAGTCATGTCTAAGGCTTTCCAACTTGTGACAAAACATGCTTTATAGCAAATTCTTTTTTACTTGGATATTGAGTCCCTCTCAGACTTGGTATAAATTTAAGTTATCGTTCTTCTATCCCTTAGCACATTGTTGTTGCCATTACTTGGAAAGTTCCCTTTTTGGCCTAGCTCAGTCTCACCCAAACTTTGAGCCCCGAATCAAGAGTTGTATCATTTGTGAAGCTTTCCTGCTTTACTTCAGTTCTCTGTGGCTTTTGCCTTCTCAGATCTCCTGTACCACACACTACTTGTCCCATTCTCTTATTACTCATGAAAAAAGCTTAATCATCTACTTGTATTTATGTATACCCGATTTTCCCCAATGGTTTGCAAACTCTTTGAAGGTAGTGTCCAGTCTCGTTCCTGGCTAAGGAAACATGTATTGATTGATATCTGCTATAGGATGAGCTCTGTCTTAGGCTCTAAGGGAGTGTATAAGACAAAGTGAAGGCTCAGTAAACTCTCAGAAAGACAGTTGGAACTATCTTGCATTTCTCTCTGTGACAAAACATGTCTTCCCTCTTAGATCTCTTTATTTTCTTGGCTTTTGTGACACCTGTTCGTCTGGTTTTTCCCTTCTACATCTTTGGTTACATTTTCCACCTATTTGGTTCTCTTTGTTTGCCAACCCCCGAAAAGGGGATGTTACAAAGGCTTTTATCCTTATTTTCTCATGTTCTTACCAACCCAGGCTCTGTGAATAACCTAAGTTATGCCCACAACTCTCACATGAACTAGTGGGTCTTGAATCTCCAGGTTCCTTAGCCAAACCTACTTTCTGGGTTCTAGAGCTTTCCATTTAACTGTCCACAAGAAATCTCTTCCCGATGGAACCCAAATATCAATATGTTATAAAAAATAATTCATCATTCGTTGTTTCCAAATCTCTGCCCCACCTATTGCTAATTCAGAAACAGAACCCTGATTCACTCCTCATGATCTTCCTTTTATCATTAAATGCTACTTCTTTTTGCCTAGATTCTGTGATTAAAAAATAAATAAACACCTTTCATTACTCCTTTTCCTTTACTCCCTACCTCAAAAACATGTCTTAGCTTTGTTCACTCTTCTCCGTCTCCAGTCATCTCCAACCCAGTCGTCTTTTATAAAGATTAATGTAATAGCCTTCTCCTTTAACTGCCTTCTTCTACACTCAGCCCCTTACCAACTGTCCTTCTCTCAGTAGCTAAATTGGCCTCTTTAAAAGTATCTATCTACCTAAAATCTGAGAAAATGACATGAAGGCTGTGTTGATCAGTTTGATGGAAGTATTTCGGATTGCATGCGAAAACCCCACACTGTACCCCAGAAGTGCATTAATGTACATAGTTACCATTCAATAAAATTTAAAAAAAAATAAAAAATAAAAAAAAATAAACATATGCTTGTAAAAGAAGAGAAGAATGCCAAAAAAATAAATAAATAAATAAAAAATAAAAGTATCTACCAGATCATGTGTGTCCTCTTCCACTTTTCATTCCACTTAGAATTAAAACCAAACTCATTATTATCAAAGCAATCCTACATGGCCTAGGCTTTACCTCCTTCTCTAAATTCCTGTAACCATACATAGCCTTCTTGGTCACTAAATCTCCTGGCATGTTTTTAGTTTTTAAAACACATCAAGTATGTTTTTCTTTGCATGTTCTGTTCCTATGCCCAGAATGCTCTTTCTCTGGCTTTTTACCTGACAAACCTTCCTATCTGAATGGTGGTGTCCAAGTTACTTTCTACTTTTGATTACACTCATTTTATTTTCTTCTTAGGATTTCTGTCAATCTGAATTTTAAAAAAATATACTTATTAATTTTCTGGTCACAGCCTATCTCTTCAAACTTCAAAACTTACCCCTCTTCCCACCCCAGACTCTTTTGCAACTGGGGAATAATATGGGTTATTTCATAAAATGACCCATATTATTTCATCTTTTCTCCTTTTCCAAGAACTGTAAAGGGTTTTTCCTTCCTCCATCTTCCACATAATACATTTCCAGTTTATTTCCACTATGTGGCTGGAGTTATTTTCTTCTTTATGGAGACTCCCCGATCCTCCCGTCTGAAATGATTAGCCTCCCCTCCATCATTACATCTAGTTCATACCTCTCCTACAGCATTCAACAGATTTTATTATACGTCCTTACTGGCAAGTCTCTACCTTTTGCTATACCAGGAGCTCCTTTAGGGTCAGAGTCATGTTTTGTTTGTTGCCTACATATATATCTCTAATTCAATGCTTTGCATAGTGTAGGTTCTCGCTAAATAGGAGTTGAGTAAATGGAGCCTACACAAATGAAAAAATATCAGTGTCTAGCGAATACTTTGTGATAGCAATATTTGCTTAGGACCAAGGCAAAGATGCCCAGCTCCCACTGATTGATCGTGGAAACTGCTCACTTCTGGCACAGTCCATAATTGGGCACCTAATAGATACCTCACACAGAGATGAGACCACATAGACTTGGATTTCACCCAAGTGGTGCCAGCTGGTTGCTTCAACAAATAACAGTCACCATTTTGTGGGGGAGATATGCTAAAATAATCAGAAACATAGCCATACTTGACAATACAAACTTACTATCCGGGCTAAGAATGAGTAGTCATTTAAAAATATACAGCTGTGTCTCCTTAGCCATTTATTCTGCTTCCTGAGTCTACTGTTGGACATTCAGCCCTTTCCTCCCATCTGACGCTGCTCCCACAGGCTGGAATCCTGGTGGGATTTCAGTTTTTTTCCTCTTTGTTAATGATATGATTTGTAGTTGTGTGTATACTCTCCTTGACTTTTACTTTCTTTAATTTATAGCTTTAAAAACTGCACAGTAATGCTTAGTTATTATTGTTTTTTTCTGGTCCCTCTTCTGTATGGAAGCATTTATCCATCTGATAAGATTGTACGTATCTCTAAACAAATCAATGAAAGAAAAGATGCTAGTAGATTTTCTTACAGGAAAGAAAGAACAAGTGGCTGGGAAATCAGTGATTTACCAACATGTAACTTATGTCTTTTACACATAAAAATATGATTACTCCTAGGGAGTGGGGCTGAGAAGGAATTTCCCGTGGGAATTCCGGTGAGGGAGAAATAGCTTCAATTTAATCTGTTCTTCTGTAAGAACAGTTAAGAGAATCAGGAAGCAGAAAGAGTGATCCATGATTATTAGGTAGCTAGGTCTCAAAGAATTAAAATTAAATAACATAGAAATTACACATTTTATACTTTTTTGGGTCTAAATAGGAAACTTAAACACTCTTTAAAACTTCTTTCTTCTGGAAATGATAGTCTATTTCAAACTGGCAACTTTAAAAACAAACTTTGGAAACATATTTATAAGTTGGAGGAGGGTGTTCCCTCAAAAATCAAATTTGGAATGACCGAAGAATATAATTTTCCTGTTTAGAGTAATGGATGAACATAAGGAAAGCAAGATGAATCACATTTCAGCTGAAAAACATGTGTCATTTTCCTCAGTTGTACTTTTTCTAATTTTGGTACTTAATACGTAAGGTGGAGAAGACACACGAATAGTTTTGGTTGCTGAGAAAGCAGATGAGAGAAACAAGTATTCAACATTGGAGAGATTGGTCTGGTGGGCCGCGGTGGATCTGGGAGGGACACAGCAGCCAGGTGAAACCACTTGGAACCATTTCCAGGAGAGAATTCTTTCTCCATCCCAACAATCTAGCCATACATTGCCTGGCTTCAGTTTTCACAGGCTTTTTCATTAGGCTGTTTTCTCAATAGAACCTTAGCAGGGGTCCTCAAACTTTTTAAACAGGGGACCAGTCCACTGTCCCTCAGACGGTTGGAGGGCTGGACTGTGGGCCCCAGGATAAGTCGGCTGCTAAGCAGGACAGGCAGCAGTGGCAAAAACACCTGGTGGGCCAGATAAATGTCCTAGGCAGGCTGCATGTGGCCTGAGGGCCATAGTTTGAGGACGCCTGCTATAAAGAGTGGAAAAGCATTTCTACATCAAGCCTCTGGACTCCTTGATTGATGTATACCCAGGGACACTGTAGCATTAGACCACTATAAATTTTGAGTTTCCAGTAATGATCTGGTATTCCAGGGACAGCCAACAAATCTGTATTATTCTGATTAATCCAAATTTCAGTCAAATTCTCTGGAACTAAGAAAGGCGTTTCTTTGGACTCCAGTAGTGGTTCAACAGGTCAGGTCTCTGTTGGTATAAGAAAATTAGAGATTACACTAGGGAATCACAAAGTTTTGTAGGCACCCTGCTTACATATGAATGAACTTTTATTACTTCCTAACATATTGTAGTACCCATTTTAGGGTATGAATTTCTCTACCTGAAATATGTCCTTTCTTCCATTCTGACAAACCATGTTCTGCCTCTAAATGTCTGTTGAAAAATCACTTCCTGGCTCAGTGCCTGTGGCTCAAGTGGCTAAGGCGCTAGTCACGTACACCTAAGGTGGCGGGTTTGAATCCAGCCTGGGCCCGCCAAACAACCATGATGGCTGCAACCAAAAAAAAAAAAAATAGCCAGGCATTGTGGTGGGCACCTGTGGTCCCAGCTACTTGGGAGGTGGAGACCCGCTTGAGCCCAGGAGTTGGAGGTTGCTGTGAGCTGTGATGCCACAGCACTCTACCCAGGGGGACAGCTTGAGGCTCTGTCTCAAAAAAAAAAAAAAGAAAGAAAGAAAAATCACTTCCCTTTTAAAATCATTTTAGACATTTCCTCATTCCTTATCTGGTTCCATATTGCATTTACTATAGTAATCTCTTTAGCAAATCCCTCTCCCCCATATTGTTTGTGTGTTCCTATTTATTTATGTATTTATTAATTTAGAGATAGAGTCTCCTTCAGTCACCCTGGGTAGTGTGCCCTGGCATCTTGGGTCACAGCATCCTCAAACTCTTGGGCTCAAGTGATCCTCCTGCCTCAGCCTCCCAGGTAGCTGGGACTATAGGTGCCTACCACAACACCCTGCTATTTTTAGAGATGTGGGTCTTGCTTTTGCTCAGGCTGGTCTAGAACTCCTGAACTCAAGCCATCCACCCACCTCAGTCTCCCAGAATGCTAGGATTACAGGCCATGAGCCACCACGCCTGACCATGTGCTCTACATGTATGTGTATAGAGCATTTATATGTTTTATACTTATTGCTCTTTTCTGTTTGCCTAGCGATTGCTTAAGAGTTCATTCCTGGGTTTTCCTCTATTTGAGAATTTACAAGGCATGATATCATCTGCATATACTGATTCTACAAATAAGGCTACTAACTACCTTTTTTGAGTTTTGCTAATAAGAGAACACTGACAGATCTAAAGACTTAAATCACAACTTTTAAAGGTTTATAAGGATTAAATGTATTTATATATCTACAATGCTTAAAGCTATACCTGGTGTGTAGTGGGCATTTGCCGTTAGTTATTGCTTATTATTGTTGGTGCTATGGATGATGATGAAGTTGTTTCTCTATTAAATGAATCATATATCTGAACGTCTTTTGTAAAGAGTCTTCTGGGTTTGTGGTAGTGTGTGTGCATAAGTATTCATATATGTCTGCCGTTTAATGAACATAAAATTGGTTAACTGAGAAATGAGATATTAATGTCACTGACTTAAACTTTGCACACCCCGGGCTCTCAACACTCTTTAGGGCTAATATACATTGATTCTTGGAGTATGGAAATTGGAATTATAATTAGCATATCTTACAGATGTGGTTAATTAATGAGAAATAAAAATTTAAGCCTGCCTCACCTTAGAAGTTAAAGAGACCCATCACTTGCAGGAAGCCAGAACGCAGACATCTCACTACCCAGACTCAGCCTCTTTGACTGTTCAAAGAATGATGCACAGCCACAGTGGCAATTACAAACTCAATTCTGTGGTGGCTGCATCCAGGGTCTGTGGCTGTGGAATCCCTGGACCCATGTTCTAATCAGTTGGTGGTCTTGTTTTTACTGTGTCTTCTAGGCCTCCCTTTCCTCAATTCCCATCTGTTTTTTGGGCCTAGTTCTCTGGCCCCCCTATCAATAAGGGGAGCTCATATTATCCTAATCCAGACCAGGTTCTATTGCTTGCACCCAAGGATTTTATTGATATAAGTGTATACTCAGAAATCAGGTGAAAGCTAGGAACATTTTTCACCTGGATTATTGCATTATCCTTGGAGATTTTGTACTTACTGTTCACTCTGTCTGAAAAGCTTTGTTGCGACATATTCTCATGAGTAGCCTACTGACTTCCTCAGGGCTCTACTCAGATCTCACCTGTTTATATCTTATCAAGGAGCTTTTCATTCATTACTCTAGATAAAACAGTACTCACCCTACAACTCCCTGTCTGTCCCATTTTATTATCTTTTCATTCTTTCTCTCTAGCCCGTAATCCATCCAAGATAATTCTTACAATCTGCTGACACCAGTGGCATTTAAACTCCTTCAGGGCTCTGTTACTCCTGTAGTGACTTATGTTTCTTGGAACCTAGTATAGTACGTGGCACATTTCAGATGCCCAGTAAGTAATTATTGAATGAGTAAATAAACACATTTAAATTCTACTCGGATGTGATAAAAGTTAAAAATATGCCACAGCTAATTCCATTCCACCTTCCCCATGTCCTTTCTGACTTTTCACTCTCACTCCGGACCAGGAGGATCCATACATTGCTTTCAGTTCAGTTGTCAGTCTAAGATTGGTGATGCAGTAGGTTTTGTTGTTGTTGTTGTCTTTTTTTTATTGTTGGGGATTCATTGAGGGTACAAAGAACCAGGTTACATTGATTGCATTTGTTAGGTAAAGTCCCTCTTGTAATTGTGTCCCACCCCCAAAAGGTGTGACCACCCAAGCAGTGGATTTCTTAAGAGGCGTGGAAGAGGAATTTGGTCCTGCCTCCCACTACAAAATACTTATTTATCTCTCTTTTTACACTTTAATTGTTTAAATGTTTGGGGAGGATTTTCCTGCCATGATAAATTTATACTCATTAAATTGTCAAATGTGACTGCATTATTTATTTATTTATTTGTGGCAGGCAATACAGGGGAAATGCTCTCTTTTGCTACTGGCACCATCTGGCTTTGACTGATTGTTGTATTTTACCTGATAGTCTTTAGACAGGAGTATCAGGGTGATGAATGGGTGAGAGTAGGAGGAGTTCAAACACTGGTTGAAGAAGGATAACAAACCTGTAACAATAAGTCAGTCACCAGGAGGCATTCTAAGCACTGAAAAAGATAGAACATCCATTCCATGTCCTATTTGCATTCGAGGTTAATCTTCAAAGAGTCAACATGGCAAAAACATTTCAAGATAAAAATAGCAAGATCTTCTAGAAAAGATTTAAGTTTCAAGGCAAAAAGAAAAATTCTTTATGGTTACTGAGTGTGCTATGAATCCACATAGTTGTGGTTGCAGCTAGAATACTGTATATTTTCTCAATGTCACTGACTTATACATGGAGATTTAAAAAAATGAATCTTTCAAGATAGTCCAAGCTATTCTAAGTGAAAATTTGATTTGTGGGAAATGAAGGGTAAAATGAATAGTGGCAAATGGCACAATGTCAGACACTGGGTTCTGTGGTCATAACCTGATCTGAAATCAAAACCCAATCCCCCTGGCATGCCAAAGCCCAATCTTCATGAGAGGCTTTATTCCAGATAATAGTATAGGGTTTCTTTGGCCTGTCTGGATCTACCAGTCTTGTGGAGGGAGGGAACCTAAAGAAGTTATTCAATCTTTTATCTTTCCCCAGAGAAAGACAACTGAAAAGTATATATGTTGTTGGCCCCTATATATTGCTTTTATAGTATCTCAAATTTAGAAAGGAATTTTAAAAGTCATCTTGTCAACAAGCTGTTCACTTATATATTTATTAAGTGCACTATAAATTAAAGGATATAGGTTAAAATTATGAATCAGAAATGGCTGTTTCCTCTACAGGATGCATTGTTTCTTGCTTGTGATGTTTGTTAGACTGAAGCTGATGCTTTCGTGCAGTTCTGTCAACATTTGGGGTATTGTTGCTATTTATTTACTGCGAGATTCCTCAAATGAGAGAAAGCAAATTAGCTGTCACTAAAAAGCATAGTGAGGCCCAAATTGTCCTTACCCTTCTTTATTCACAATGTCAGGTGCAGAGATCAAAGTCAAATCAAAGTAGAAGAACCGAGCTGTTAATTTAGTGAGCTCTTTCACCTTTGTCTTCTTGTTTGGGCCTCTGCCAAACTTTCCTGTACCCGGCCATTCTCTATGCTCATACAGACATGGGTGCTAAAGACTAAAGTTTAATATTGCAACTCAAAGAGTACAATTTTTTTTTAGAAAACAATCCTAACATCACTTAATGTACTTTGGAACACTCTTCCTTCTTATTGAATGAAAACTCAACCTAATTTAGTTGTGTTTCCATAGAAAAATAGAGCTTTTAAATGCATTAAATTGAAATTTCTACATTTGTAAAATGGTTAGACATATCCCAAGAAAACTATTTCTTGGGGTTTTTCAGCATTGATCTGGGCAAAGTGGAAGGCATTATGAAGTCTCAGAAAATAAAAAAATAGGATGGCCTACAAACACATATATACCCCAAACTCAAAGTAAGAAATTTTAGGACTTTTTGAGATTTGTGATTTGGGTCTAAGGCAATGGTCAGTTATCATTTATCAAAACTTTTATTTAGTAATAATTTTAAAATATTAAATGAGAGATAACTTTCAAAATTTAAAATATGCTACTAAAACCAAAGCATATTGGATTATGCCTCTTGATAAGATTATTCCCAAACCATGATCTAAGTCTCCTATTATTCTGTCACTGTCAGAATCCAGAAACTCAGTGCCAAGGGTAAGTCAGCCTTAGATAAACAGATTGTATGGCCTAGGCCACCAATCTGTCCAGCATTTGTGACCTATAAAGATTTTTTTGTCCCTGTGAGCAGCTCTGCTTATGACAACTGTTTATAAACACAGTGGAAACTTCCACAGCTGTCATTTCCCAGGTTTGCTTTGCTTATACAACTAAGTACTACTGTTCTAAGAAATTCTGCTTCTCCTCCTCCTTTTCCTTCTCTTCCTTTTCCTTTTCTTTCTTTTCCTTCTCTCCTGTTTCTCCTCCTCCTCCTCTTCTTCCTCCATCTTTGCTATTTGTTGGATCCAAGAAAGGCCCAACTAACCAGTACATTTTGGTCAAGAATAGAAGAACTCACATGTATAGCATTTAAGTTGTACACAATGTGCCTTAGTGATGTAGCAAGGGTTCAAGAATGGTTGTTTTAGGTGAAGATTCAGAAAGTTCAGAAAAGTTTAATGAAAAATAAAGAAAGAGAAGGAGAAAAAGAGAACTTCACATCATCCTGAAGAAATGAAAGAAAGTAGGAACAATGTGAGAGAGAGAAGGGTAAGCCCTACAGGTATCCTGCATTAAACATAAAGCCTCAGAAATATTTGCAGTACCCTAAGTCAGTAATTCGTCATTTCTTATAGATAAAACATTTAGAATAGACCCAATCACAAGAGACCTCTTCATTAGAGACTCATTTGTAATTTGGGACCATATTATGTGTTAGTAACCCTCTTCTCACCGTGTTTTATGTATTAAATCTCTCTTCCCAAGAAACTAAACAATCAACTTGTACTTCCTGAACCCCTAAAGATGGACCTTAATCTTTTGGGTACTATGAGGGAAAAGGAATACATACCCCACCACCAAGGTGGGTACTATCGTCTGATTGTTTGTTCCCCTCAAATTTTATCTGTTGAAATTCTAATCCTCAGTATGATGGTTTTAGGAGACGGGGCTTTGGGGAGGTGACTAGGGCAAAAGAGTAAAGTCCTCATGAATAAGTTTTGAGTCCTTATAAAAAGACCCCATAGAAATGCCTTATCCCTTCTGCCATGTGAGGACACAATGGGAAGACTTGGACTATGACCCAGAATACAGGCCCTCACCAGACACTGAATCTGCTGACACTTTGATCTTGGACTTCCCAGCCTCCAGAACTGAGAGAAATACATTTCTCTTGTCTATAAGCTACCAGTATTTTTAATAGAAGTCAAACTAAGACAGAGGGGAAAGGAGGCTGTTACTTAAGAAATATGTACAAACTTAGGAATAATGCTCACGAAAATAACAAAACAAAGCAGTCTGTAGAGAATGCATGTGCTGTAAGAGCTCAGGGAGGACTCATTGGAAGAGGCAGAGGAAACTTGGAGCTTTGAAACTGGGAACATGAGGAGAGTTCTCAATATGAGGGCAGAAAAGAAAGCACTCCAGCAAAGTGGGATGACACAGAGCAAGTTCATAGAGCCTGTAGGGGACCGTCCTAAAAAAAGTGAAGCGTGTTTGATGGTAAGAATTAGGGGGTGGAGATGAGTATATTAGATGAACTCAAGCCACAACAATGTGGCCTGATGTGGTAAGAAAACTGTGCCATCGGCAGCTTTTGGCTAAAGGAGTGACATGATGAAAGAGGTACAGTATGTTCCATACCAGTGCACGCAGGATTGCATAGGAGATTAGAGATAGGAAAGCAAGTTAAAAGATTATACTTTTAAAAAATGAATATGGATAAGAAACTTAAACCTTGGAATAGAGTGCTCACGATTATAATTTAAATATAAAATGAATTACAGAACTTTTGAAGAAAAATGGGCTATTGTCAGTACCTATGGCCCATGAAGAAAAGTCCTTGCCAATACATGTGGTCTATGACCCTCTAAATTTGACTGACCAGTTGACTTGTGGTATAGGCAGCATGAGAGTGCAATAAGACCAGTTATCGAAAGTGGTTTTTGTTTTAAGCAATTACTCTGGGCCTTTCTGTAAATCTACCTGCTTTCAATTTTCATTTCCCTAGTTCTTAGGTTGCTAGATCTATACCCCAACCTTGTTTTTTTGCTTCTGATTCCTTCAGGTGGGCCCTATCAGATATTCCACCTTGGCTTCTGAGATTGGAGATTTCTCCTGCTCTGTTCTGTAGCATTAGACACCATCTCTAGCATTGAACTCCATTACCCCATTTCAAATCCAAAGAACCCTATAGCCAGGTCAATCCTTCTAACGTGATGGATAGAGAAATAAACGTGATTTTAATATTTCTAGCTTATATTTAGTAGAATGGAATTACTGTTTCTTGAGTTGATAAACTTGAAGGAAAGAGTTAATTTGGCAAGGTAGAAAATGGTTTTGATTTCCAACATGATCAGTGTGAAAAAAGCATACAAAAAGAAATGATTCATTGAAGGTTCAGAAGTGGAGGTGGGGGAACAGTTTACAAGTGACTCAAAGGTGACTGAGAGCTTCTGTGTCTCCATGGCTTTAGCTGAGGAAGAGTTAGAAAGAGAAGAATCGGCAGAAGGGCTTACTCTTCTTTCAATGGCAGAGATACTTCACAAAAATAAAAAGAAAGTAGCCAGGCCTGGTGACTTATGCCTATAATCCTAATACTCTGGGAGACTGAGGCAGGAGGATTGCCGGAGCTTAGGAGTTTGAGACCAGCCTGAGTAAGCACAAACTCCATCACTACTAAAAATAGATGAATTAGCCAGGTGTCATGGAACTCACTTGTAGTCCCAGCTAGTTGGGAGGCTGAGGGAAGAGGATCGCTTGAGCCCAAGAGTTTGAGGTTGCTGTGAGCTATGATGACAGAGTCTGACTCTGTCTTGAAAAAATAAAACGAAAGAAACAGAAAAAGCAGTTGCTAAAAGAAGTAGCATGTGAAATCAGAGAAGCCAGTGAAGAGAAAGTTTCAAAATATCAAATCAGCGCGATTAAGAAGAATGAGAATGGAAAATAGAGCATTGAATATAGGAATAAGGAGACCACTGATAAACTCCAAGTGAGCAATTTAGTACAGGGGTAAGGAGAAAGCCAGATTGGAGGGGTTTAGAAGATGATTGAAATGGGATAAATACAGACATCAACATAGACCACACATCTAAAACTTTCATATTTATGCCAGTCAATTCCTGTTTTATAAAAACAATTACAAATTAGGCAATTTATAAGAAGTAGACATGTATGTCATACAATTCTGGAAGCTGGGAAGTCCAAGAGCAAAGTGTGGGCAGGTTTATTGTCTGGAAGAGCCTGGTTTCTACTTCCAAGAGGGCACTTTGTTGCCACACTCTCAATGGCAGAACAGCAAAAGAGACAAACTCACTCCCCCATGCTTTCTTATAAAGACTCTAATCCCATTTATCAGGTATGAGCCCTCAGGTATGACCTAACTATCTCCCAAAGGCACTGTCTCCTAACACTATGGCATTGGAGATCAAATATCAACATGAATTTGGAAGAGACACAAATGTGCAAACCATACTGCTGGATGGAGAAAGAAAAATGAGATGGTAGGTAGTTGAAGGGTTCTTTAAAAAAAAAATAAATAGGGACTGTGTTAAAGCAGAGAGAAGAATACAGAAGGGAAGACCGAAAGACTGACAGAGGAGACCAATGTGAATCGGAGAAGGAACAGGTTCAAATTCTTAGATTTCAACAGGGTTCCTTGTGGAGGACTCATAAAGAAAGGAAAAAGGAAAAAGGATGAGAAATGTGGTGAACTGGGGTGTGGTATATTCAGGGGATCTTGTCAAAACTCTAGTCTCCCCTTCTTTTTCCTCAGTGAAGAACTTTGGTCAACTGTTCAGAGTAAAAATGAGAAAATGAAGGTCTTCAGGGGGTTACTAAGTGACAATGGTGACTTCAGCAGCATTTTCTCAAGTGTTTTATGGATTGCTTGATTTAGCATCACTAGAAAAGCTTTTAAAAACAATTTCGGGGGTGGCATTTGTGGCTCAAGGAGTAGAGTGCCAGCCCCATATGCTGGAGGTGGTGGGTTCAACCCCAGCCTCAGCCCAAAACCACAAAAAGCAAAAACAAAACAAACTAAAAAAACAAAACAAAACCAATTTCTGGTGGGGAGACTACATTGACACACAGTCCTCGGATGATTATTTTTTATGCTTGCAAATGTGCAGGAGTCCCAGTGCCTTGTTGGTGAAGCATTCTTAAAAACACTAACCCATTTAGGAACCTAACAAGACGCTCCCTTGTCTCTCATGCTGTGTTTTTTTTTAATCTCCCCATCCCTCTCAGACCTCCCTTCACTAGGTAGATATATTTACATGGTAAAGAATGCGGTTCATCATAGCATACACTGCCATAAATTCTTGGTTGCATAATATCTGGGAGAGCATCAGAATATATGTATAAGCAAAAATAAAATCCCAATACTTCTCCCGTACACACAAGAAGTTTAGAGGATGATATAAACCACATGTTTTTTCTATGAATTACCTGTTAGTCCATTAAGAGTTTATTTCAGGTAGATATCTGGGACCCCCTTCCCTCTCTCTCAACTCTCTCTTTCCTCTGCCCCACTCATTTGCATTTTCTGTCCTTCTGCCCCTCCTCCCCGTCTCCAGTTCCGTCCTGGACTTGATGTGGGACATTAGATCTTTCCGGTTCTGTGTACTGTCGTATGCTCTACCCTACAGAGTCAGCACTGGAGCCCTCAGACATTTGATCCTAGTGCTTTCAAATCCGTGCATGGATGCTTGCTTGCTAACCTCACCATCTCTCATGGTATAACTTTGATATATCATGATGATTTTAGAAATCACTGTTTTCAAATCTAGTCTTACTCATAAAGAGTAAAGGAAAAGGAAAATGTATGTGTAAGAAAGTAAAATTCCATTCTGTCCCACTGGAACATCTTTTATTATTAGGAACCCATATGCCAAGAGCTCCTCTGCAAAGAAAGCACAGACATTAGAATGGGGATTCTGTGAACTGCAGCACTGAGTTCCCTGCTGAGTGAAATCTCTCTCACATGCAACACACACACAGGAGAGCCGTTGTTTTATTTGTTTATTTTTGTTTGGAAAGTATCTCATTAGCTTTTAGTTGGGTTGGTCATCTTTCGTTTGTTTGGCAAGAAAAATTCTACTACCAATCCCCCAGGGTGATAGGGAGTCTAATTTGAATGTTGGGCTGGATTGTGGCATCAAGAGTAAATAAATATATTCCAAAGTCATTTAATGTGTACATTTCTAAACTTTTTTTTTCTCTCTCCGCATTCCATTTTATTGACTAACACAGAAATGGGAGGTTTCTGTTTCTCTATTTCTTTTTCCTGATAGACATCTCAAAAGAGTACAGTCATTTCCTCCATTTTTATCTGGCCCATGCTTTTCTTAAACACATGTAATCTATCCTTCCTGCGTCACTCACTGTCCTAAAATTGCTTTCTCTGAGGTCTTTAGTGGACATTTAATTTCCATTTCCAAAAACCTTTTCCTGGCCACCTTCCCTTAACACTTTTCACTTTATTTCTTCTGCTGGACACGTTCTTAGAATTTTCTCTTCTGTCAGCTCCTGTTCCAGATGTTTTCAATTCTTACTGTCCTCCATAAGGCTAGCTTTCCCCAGATCAGCTTTCTCCTTCTGTCTTCTAAATGTAGAAATTACCCAGAATAAGGTCTTAGTTTTTCTGACCTTTTATCTCTAATTCTCTTCATTAGAAATTTCATCCATCCTCACAGCTTCAACTGTCACCTTTTTATAAAGACTCTCTCTCTCTCTCTCTTTTTTTTTTTTTTTTGGCATCCCTGGATAGACACAAACCAATTTATAGAGGACTCTCCAGTGTATCTTTCCTGTCCTAAGACACTTATAATAGGTTATTAGATGTCTAGTTACAGACAGCTTATGGAATTTCTAGTCCCTTCCAAACCTTTGTCATCAAAACTGTATCCCTCACCCTTTTCCAAAATTGATCTTTCCCTTTGAATTCTCCCATTTCTATCAACTATTAAGGCTCAGTGATGATTCTCTCTTGTAAATTTCTAAAGCACATTGTATCTGTACAAGGATTTGCTGTTTTGTGTCATTTATTCATTCTTTCATTTCACTTATTGTTACCATACCTAAATGGTAAATATTTACAGGGAAAGGATTGCATTTTCCACATCTTTGTATTTTAGATTCCTATCCAGTGTCCAAAAAATGACGTTTCAACTAAATTCCTGATATTTTGCATAGCCCTCTCATGGCGGTGATTTTTGAAAGGCTTGACAGATTTTGATGAATATGAATAGATAGAAAAATTTATTTGTAGTGCAGACCACCATCATGAGACAAAATGGCAGCTAATAAATTTACTGGTAGGTAAATTCCTGTAACTTATTATCAACACTGGAATCTGTACAATTTTATACACCTTTCCAACCAAATGTATTCTGCTATTTAGCTCCTCTGAAAGAAAAAGCTATCGGATGGAAATTTTATGAGGCAAGTTGAGGGATCTGGAGTTAGGTTAGTGTAAGCAAACGCCCAAAGGAATGGTAAAGCTGAGCTAAAAATATGAGACTGATTTCTGCATCTCATTGGGGAGAATACTGGCATCAGTGGGCATATAGTTTATCTTTCCCTTGACTAAAACATGGGGTAGTTTTTCCAGTGTCCAAAGAGGCTAGAAAAGGATATGAAGAATCGTTTCTCTTCCCACTTTGCGTTTTATACTATTAGTTCACTCAGGGTAACCTCTCACTCCTAAACTACTTTCTCGCCCAGGACTAGGGTTACAGATTCCTAGAGGTAATGAGTTGAAAAAGACTTGACCATCTAGTTCAAATCTCTTGTTTAGAGATAACCCGCATCCTAATCTTGGTTGTATGTTAGGTTTTCTGACCTTGCCTCTGGGCTTTCATTCCGAAGCCCCCACTCTAGCTAGCACTAGAGTTTGGGTAATTCCCAATGTAAATATTGGTGTGGCATTAAAAATAACAATTTTCCTCATTCACATTTAAGGAATTTTCCAATAAAAAATAGATTCTCTTCTCACTTTTCAAATATCTCAGATTTGAAAATTAAAAAAAAAAATAGCCCTAAAGAATATTTTCTGAAATTTGTGGAACAACAGTAGGGAGGAGCTATCTGTCTCCATCTCTCCACTGTCCACACCCTCTACACCAAATTAACTAAATGCGGGCATGCATGCATTCATTCTGTGATAGGAAATTCTGCCTTTATGTCTAGAAAGCTCAACTCAATTGAATCCCACAGGTTTGAAGTTCTCTTCTCTAGTGTAAAATAGTTCATATTTCAAGTGTTTCCTTGTTTTCAGTTTAATGTATCAGTTGCTGGCTATACGTATAAAATAGAATTGGTTAGTGTTCAGAGTGACGTACCAAGCAATTCAAACACTGACCGTTATATTTGTTTTTAGTATGAATGTAAGCAAGTCATGAGCTTGTCCACATACCCACCCACAGTAGACCAAACAGCCAAGCACAAGAGTCTATCTGAAAAGTTACTCTTTGGAGAAAGACACTTAGGAAATACAAACTATTCTTACTGAAGAGCCCAGCCTGGCCCAGAAAGATCTGAGGAAAGGATAAGCAGACCCAATCCAGCTTCAGCACACCTCTTTTGCAGTCTTTTTTAAAATGCCCCATTTCACTTGAACACTGTGTTCCTGAGTCAAAAGAGTGCTTCAGAAAAAGCTGCTTTCTTGGGGGCACAAACAATCTCACACAGTCACACTTCCAGAAAGGCAGATACTGCTCAACATGGACAGAACAAAAGAGGGTTTTTTTCCCTCCAGTAAAAATTGCTCAAATTGCTTGAGAAAGAGACACAATATGATGTTTATTCCTGTTTACAGATGTTTAACCAGTGCCCCTTCTGAGGGTCATGTGCCTACAAACAGCATCATGGTAATTATATCCATTGCTGCAAAGAGCAGATGTGTAAATTGGTGGTTTCTCAGAGAAAAGTAACACCAAGTCCACTTTCCAGAAATGTACACAGTGCCGTGCAGCTGTAACATTCTATGTAGAGGTCTCCTACTGACTGTAACTGAATGCGGTTATATTTTTAAAGAATATGAAAATGGCTTGGGTGCCCTTAGCAGGGAAGTCAGATTGCTAGTGATACTGGACAAATCTCCACTTCCCCAAAAGTGGTAACAAATCTTTGATTCTAAAGTTTTCTCAGTCAGAAATATGTATTGAGTAGAGGGTATAATTAGGAATATAAACTAGACTTAAGTCAGGCCAGATTGAACCAAGGTGGTTATATTTTTTACCGGTAAACACCAGAATTCCTCAACTCATAGTTGAATGATCTGGCAGGGATCAGGGTTCCTGAAAACTAGAGTTCAGTGGTTTCTTATTTTAAAAACCAATGTTACTTTGGACCCAGGAAGAATTAAATGTAATCCTTTCTAATAATTTTTTGTGTTGTAGGTATTGACTTTTCCCTAAGATGTATGTTTGCGGGAATGTTAATTAGTATTATCCCTGAAAACGAAAACATCTTCAATCTAACACGGTCAGTTTATCGTTGGGGTATCCCCAAAAGCCGGCATTATAAGGAAATTGGAAAGTAGTCGAATGTACCTTTGTTTACAAAATATTCATTACAAAATTTTACAAAGATGTGGCCAATGTGTTCATAATATTTTGTAAAATTTTGTAATGAATACCTGTATCTAGTAAATAAAGGTACATTTAGCTACAATTTCCCCTTTTTTGGCTTTAGGGATGACGTTTGGGACACCTTGTATTAGGATAGCTCATTGAACAGATCTGTTATTACAGATATGAATATTACTATACACTTCACTATCTTCTCTCTGTATCATGTTTCCTTTTGCTCTAGAGCTCTGTCAAAGAGTGTGTGCAAAATATCATACGCTGATCTCGTATGTGCCTAAAGGGTGGGATTTCTCCTGGACCAGGGCAATCCCTACCTTCGCATTTATCATAACTTTGCAGGAGACCAATATGTATTCTATAGTTCAGTAAGTATGATAAAAATGCTAGAAGTTAATTTGCATTTGCATGGCGTGTGACAATCCTCAATGACTTTAGGCAAAACTGGGGAATTTTGCTTCTGGGGAAGAAGAGCGAAATCTGCTTTTTTTCACGCTATGCTCCCCCACATTTGTAATTCCACAGAAACGATCCAGCAGCACCGAGTCACGTCAGGATGATCCCAACCTAACAGGAACAAGCTAGTCTGCTAATCTGGATCTTTCAGCCCAGAATGGAAGAATAATAAATTGAGACTAGCCGAATGCCTAAGGCCAAACCATACCTTATGACACGAATGATCTAATTCAGTTGTCTACTTTGTCCCAAATTCAGCCTTCTCATTCTCTGTGGCACTGGGTACTCAAACAAAAACAAAGGAGGTGATGCAGGTGAGCTCTGTGGAGTGACATAGAAATGGTCACTTGTAGACCTCATGCTTTATGTTCAGGGGGTCTATACATGATGGATTTGGAATAGGGATTCTTGGTCATTTGTGTAGGATAACTGCTACTGGGAATCGGATCAACTCTACAGTAAGGAAGTAATGTAGTAGGAATAGAAAATTCTGACTTGGTTGATATGAATCAAGGAAGCTATTTTCTTTTTTTTTTTTGAGACGGAGCCTCAAGCTATCCCCCTGGGTAGAGTGCCATGGCATCACAGCTCATAACAACCTCCAACTCCTGGGCTCAAGCAAGTCTCCTGCCTCCACTTCCCAAGTAGCTGGGACCACAGGTGCCCGCCACAACGCCCGGCCATTTTTTGGTTGCATCCATCATTGTTGTTTGGCAGCCCGGGCTGGGGATTCGAACCCGCCACCTTAGGTGTACGTGGCTGGCACCTTAGCCGATTGAGCCACAGGCGCCGAGCCAAGGAAGCTATTTTCAAACAAGACTATGGCTCAGGTTATAGCCCTCAGTGTGGTTTAAGGCAGGATTACTTATAGTGCCCACTAGGGCATTTTTTAGAATATAGTGTGGGCCCTATAGACCAGGTTCCCTCAACTGCCATTTCTGAAGTAGAGCCCGTGAATCTGATTTAAACAAGCATCTCTGATGCTAAATATGTACACAGAGGGTTGTAAACTCCTGATCTAGGTGAAAGAGTATATTTTCTGCTAATCTGAAATTTGGTTAGAAGAAAATAATTCAATCTACCCAAATCTCAATTTTATAATGATAGAAACAGTATCTGTCTTTCTGCCTTTTGCAGAAAGTAAAAGTTTTAAGATCTTAGTGGATTAGCTTCTAGAACGGCTTCTTAGAAAAGCAAGCAATTTCCTAGTTACAAATGGATTGTATTTCAAAAATAAATTGTTAAGCTTGAAACTTAAAACACTTTCCCCAAAGAAATAACTTAGAATGGTTGTAAGATTTTCAGACAGGTCTGTAAAACTCAGGTTGATCCAAAATGTAGCTAAAATTCTGTATACTTACAACAGAAACACAGAATAAAAAACTATTACCAGGGTGTAGATAGTAATAGAACCATTTCTTTGTATCTAATTCCATTTGAAAAATACATATATATCGGGCAGTGCCTGTGGCTCAAAGGAGTAGGGCACTGGCCCCATATACTGCAGGTGGCGGGTTCAGGCCCAGCCCTGGTTGAAAACTGCAAAAAAAAAAAAAAAAAAAGAAAGAAAAAGAAAAAAAATATATATACAAAATCATATAAATGCATATAAATACACATATAATTTCCCTTTACTGTTCTATAGGTGTTATGCTAGTCCCTCTCAAGAGTAGCAAGAATGAAAATTATACCAAAACTTTTGTTTATTTGTTACCTTTGTGCTATAATGAGATTCTCGAGAGAGTTAGAAAGAAGGATAAACAGGAAGGAAATTTCCCATGATGATTAGACAAAAGTTAGAAGAAACACCATGGGGGAGGGGCAAAAAGAAAACAGAGAGAAAGAAAATAAAAGAGGAAATGAGTGGTTTGTGTGAACAGGTGATGAGCTGAAATGGAAGTTTAGGAGAGGTAAGTTGCTTAGGTTTAAGGCAGAGGTTCTCAACCTGTGGGTCGTGACTCCTTTGTAACAATGAAAATACATTATGGCATTAGGAAGGTTGAGAACCAGTGGTTTAAGGAGAAAGACTGCTTAGGTGTTTGCTCACTCCCAGGCGGAAAAAAAGGAACAGTCCAGGACAGATTTTATCAATTACCCATAACCACCAGATGGCAAAATTGATCCAGGGCTTCTTGGATACTTGCTGGTTTTATGAGGAGGTGGGGAGAATATGTGCTTCATTTTGATAATTTATTCATTACTTCCATAAGTATATATTGCGTGCCCACTAAGTCCCATGAACTATGCTAAAATCTGATGTTGAAATGGCAAATCAAAGTCCCTGCCCTTACAGTTTTGAGTGAGAAGCTACCAGGGACAAGAGTGGCTCTAGAAACAAATCAAAGTCTTTTTTAGTTAAAGTTCTTCTTAATTAGTGACAGTCATAATTTCTCCTTCAGTGATTTGCCTGAGAGTCAGCTCTACTCAAAATCAAAAGTAGGCCCAGCAATTCTTTCTCTTTATTTTACTTCCCTGCCCACACCTTCAGGGCATTACCTTGGCATGATCCAGGCTTCTGTCCTCTCTCAAATAAAAACCTACTTGCCTTTGCCCGAACATTACCTGAAAAACACTTTGATTTGTTTCTAGGACCACTCTTGTACCTGGTAGCTTCTCACTCAATGGAAAAGAACCAAAATTTGATGAGGTTTGTTCTGAGCCAATTATGAGTGACCATGGCCTGGAGAGCCATACCCAAGAAGCCTTGAGCCAAGTGGTCTCACCATGCTTGGGTTATAGTTTGGTTTTATACATTTTAGGAGATAGGAATTACACATCAAGTCATAAATCAATGCATGGAAGGTGGACATTTATTTGGGCCAGAAAGACAAGACATCTTGAAGCAGGGGATTCCAGGTTACAGGTGGGTTTAAAGATTCTTTGATTTATAATTTGTTAAAGAAATGAACTTTTGCCTTAAGGTTTGGAATGTTTTAAATTAAGGAAATCAGACACAAGCCACGGCACATATATGGGACATATATATACTCAGACTCTAGTGATCACTTAAGTAAACAGATGACCTTTTCTTACATGACCTTAGGTTTCTGAATTATTTTGTATTTTATAATCAGAAAAAATAATTTCGGAAAAGACAGAACATAACGTGTCTGACTTCCCTTCTCCTCATGACTGGCAATTTTTCTTTAAGACTTTTGGAGGGGGAGGTCCCCTTGCCCATGAGGGGGTCCATTCAGGCTGGGGGGATTATATTAGTTCACAGGGACTCTTGCCTTCAAAATGTTTATCTTGATCTACTAGATAGAGATCTGCTAGATAACTGGCCTTAATCTGATTAACCAAAGAGACAAGGTGTTACTCTATTCCTCACCCCAGTAACATTTGCATTTTAGGTGGTTTTGTGTAAGTGCGCTTGCCTCTGTGTGTGTGTGTGTGTGTGTGTGTGTGCGCGCGCGCCTAGTAACATTTAACCTTTCTAAAATAAAAGATACCTCTGAACAAAAGAGAACTATACCATTTAAAGAACTGGCACAAATTGTGGGAGTTTGGGAGAACCACATGATGGAGCACAGAGGAGAAGGTTAAAACAAACTTTTTTTTTTTTGCCTAAGTAGAGCTAGTTCTGATAAGTCTTGTTGCTGCCCAGCCAGCTTTAGCTACCCACTGACCAGCAGGGTTTACAGCACAGAAAGTCTATTCTGCAAAGTGCTAAGTGGGTAGATGGAAGAGATTTCTCAAATCTGCCTCCCCAAGAATTGGGGGAACAAGGTTTTTAAAAACAGTTTGGTGGGCAGAGGGTTAAGCAGTCAGGATCTGTTAATTGGCTGTTTTCTGGGCTGAGTCAGCAGTCCTTTGGTAAGGCTGCTATCTGGCTATCTGTGTGGGTCACCTGGTCCACTGGAATGAATTTCCTTGGCTGGAGGTGGGTATGTCCAAGAATAGTTGAGTTGGTTCCTTGGCCTGGGTGAGTCAGTCAATCCCCTGGAAAGGACCTGGAAAGTATTTTGAAAACTATCCCTAGGTTCCAAGCAGGTGATGTTATTTATGGAGAAAAGTTAAAAATCTTAACCGCTTCCACCTGTGCCCCCCTAAAGTAGCTATTACAGAAAAACAAACAAGGGACAGTGACTATTATCAAGCCAGGGAGGGAAGGAAGGGACAGTGGCTGAGTACTATTATGTTAGCTAGGGCTGTTCCTTCACTGGGTTTGGGGGGCCTTGCTCTATTTCTTGACCTACACCCCTTCATCAATTTGTGAGGGCAGTTTCAGTCCCTGTCCCACTTGGTGCGTCCCTGTCGCTCTTACAAACCGCTTTTCTGGTTTGCTATTTGAAGCCGGTGCTCAGTTTCTCAGCCCTGGTCTTCCTGCCCCTCCGTTTTGACTCCAGTTTCCACCCACCAGCCTCACTTCGGGGTCTCCTTCCTGCCTTCTTTAGGCGTTTCCTCTGGCCTGCTCTTCAGGGTGATCTCATCCCTTTGTTTCTCCTCGGTGACCTGCAGTCAGCCCCAGCTCGGAGCCCTGCTGCTGGAGCAACCGCTGGGACCGCAGGGACAACAGGGTGGAGCGGGGGTGGGACCTCCTGTCGGCGCGGAGGCGGGGCCCCAGGGGGGGCGGCTCGTGGGAGCCCCGCCCACCTCTCTCCCGGAACAAGTTTCCCCCAAGAGTTTAACTTTATTTTGACAAATCTCTACAAACTGTATTTTGGGAGATAACTGCCTTTCTCGGGGACTCAAGCACAAAAGCGTCAGCCCCTGCCCGGGCCTTTCCGCGGGCGGAGAGCGGCCAGGGTGACTCGGTGCGCTCGGGTGGAGCGCGCCTTTCCGTAGCCTGCGCTTGGGACTGCACCCTGTGTGCGGCAAGGTTACACAGTGGGGAAGAAAGGGGATGGAAAGCTGGGTCACTTGGAAGTGGCCTTTTTGTCACACCCAGCTTTCCCTTGCCTGGAGCTGCAAAGAGCAGGTTAGCGTTCCCTGGGCTGTTTGCTTTTGCTGGGCTGTAAAGTCTCAGAGCAGCCAGCAGAAGGTTTCTCTACGTCAGCAGGAGCCGAGCTTTGGAAATTTAACAGGAAGACCAGCTACAAGACTCAAGGATGGAGACTCCGTTTGGAAAGCAAAGCCCCTCCTTTCTCCCCTCCCCAGGCCTCCTCATTTGAGCTTTCCGTTTCCCAGTATGAAATGCAAGTGCTCTAGGCAATTGCAAATAAGTTTCTTTTTTGAGTGGAGGAGGGTAAATGAAGCAGGTGGGAAGAAGTGAGATGACTCTGTAGATGTGGCCAAATTTAGACTTGGTGTGCAGTCTCCTCTCAGCTTGCAAAACACATGGCACCGGCATGCACTTGTTCATTCATTCAGTAACACATACGTGTGAATGAACATGGAACACTTCGGATGGGACTGGCTTCGTCACAGGCTTAAGTGACTTCAGTCCACATGAGGGGGCAGCCAAAGGAAGAAAAGAGGGCAATGTGTCAGGCAGCAAGCTTCTTAGGACCCAGATGGGTTGCCAGCCCCAGAAACTGGTGACTGGGAAGAGAACGTGGGTATGTGACGAAGCTATGGAGAAAATCAGTGCCAGTGATGAATGCAGGAAGCTGTTTTCTGACCTCTTTTTCTTGCGGAAATAGGTTGTGACTGTCACAAAGGATAACTATGATTTGCATATCTTATTTATTTTGAGCACTCTCCCCCCTCCCCCAGCTAGAACTTTAGCTTTCATTCAGATTTTTGACACAAACAACTTGATTATAAAAATTGTCAAGTAAGGTATTCCCTGCAATCTTCACCATAGAGGCTTTGGGGAAGGTGCAGCTTTTGGCTGAATCGTGAATAATGTGTTCCTGTATTCTGAAAGGGTTGAAATTAGGGGCCTGAAGGATGGTGGTATCTGTTCCTAATAAGGTGGTTCATATACCAATTTGTAGAAGCTTGTAACTAAACTCGTCCCGAACTCCTTGCGGGAGGCTGGCTAAGGGACAAGTTCTGGGCTCTGTTTGGGAATCCCCCTTTGGGAACTGGCACATTTGTGAAAGCTGTTAGTCTCATGATGTGATGTGTGTTTAGAAGCTCAATGACAGCAGAGACCAAAAGCAGAAGAGACCTTGTCGGTTCCAGAAAGAGGGATAATATCACAGACCATTTCTCAGATGTTACTTCTGTAGGCAAATAGGAAAACGAGACTTAGATACACTGTTCATAATTAGAACTTCCAGCCTTTGAATGTTAGATTCTTAAATCTTCTGGTCATCTCCCTTAGATCTCCCACAAAGAAACTGAGGCCCAGAGAAACGATGTACTTCTTTAAGGTTTTTGCTACTTACCTGCTGCTGCTCATTTCTCGGAATTATATAATAGAGGCGCCTCTGAAATTATACTTTCATTTGAAGAAGTTATTAAAATAGAGCTATGGATTTCCCAGAACAGGGATGTTTAGTCTGAGTGTTGTGGGCCAGTACATTTCATGCTTTTGTGCAGAAGATTTGTTAAAATGGAGAGCCCAATTCAGTAGCCTTGGGTCTGAGTGAGAATCCACATTTCCCATCAGACCTGCACTGTGGTACAGGTGCTGCTAGTCCTGTATTGAGCCATGGAGCAAAGAGGCTATACACAGCCCCTTTCCTCGCCTCCTTTCCCTTCCCACTGATGGAGTAGCCCTGGGGATTTAAGAAACCCTTTTCGTTCCTGTTGCCAGTCACTGTGCTTCCTTAGCTAATTTGGACACCTTTCACTGCTTTGTCCTTATCCAGACCTGAGATTGTTAGAAAGAGTCCCTAGAGACAGGTTCCTCCCGCAGGAGGGTATGATCTTTTGTCTAGTGACTTAGCACCGTTTAACTTGGTTGCACTAAACCTGTCCTGAGTACAAGCAATTTACTTGGCTCTGGTGGTGAAAAAAAGCCTTTTTCTCTCCTACAAGTGTCCTCCCAGCTGTAGCTCACTGCGCTCCCCTGCAGCTGGGACTGCAGCTGGCGGGCTGCTAGCTCACAGGCCTTGCCCTTCCACTGGGGTTCAGCAAGTATTTTTGTGTGTTTTCCTCTTTCTCTCTTCTGTTCTGCACTTCTGCATGTTACTCCTAGATTCAAGTCTGAGTGCCTTTGTGAACCCTCGGAGTTGAGCAAGCAGCTAAGCGATACCGCTGCAGAGGCTCTTCTAAGGCAGGCAGACTCTCAGTGCTCTGAAGCTTGCCCACCTTGGAAGTGTCTCTGCCATGACTCTTTATGTTGCCCTCTGAGCTCATTTTCAGTCTTCTCATTGTAACCTAGTCTTAAGAAAAAGCAGCATTTAGTTCAAACTATAATATAAATTCACCAGGCCTGTGTACCCTAATATGTGAAACAGTGGTGGTGTGATAGAGTGGTAGAAAGCTTGGACTCTGGAATCATTCCAATCCTAACTCTACCACTTATTAAATGTAGAAATACCCCAAATATTAGTTACTTCATCTACAAAAAGAACCCTACCTCATGCATTAGAATTGTACCCATTTGTTAGTGAGATTTTTCCACACAAATCAGTTTAATACCTGACACAAATATTGAAGTCACAATATTCCTGACTTCAAAGAGTTTACAGAATACTGTAGGGTTTGCAGAGTAAATATACCAATAATTATAATATAAAAAGAAATACAACTAAAGGCAGACTGGGAATTTAGCATAAAGGTATATGCTGTCCCAGAGGTTGGCTAACTGTGGCCTACAGGCTAAGAATGGCTCTTACAGGTTTAAATAATTGGATAAGAGTCAAGATAATAATCATATTTTGTGACACCTTTAAATTATATGAAATTCAAATTTCACTGTTCATGAATAAAGTTTTATTAGAATGTAATCCTGCTTATTCATTTACATATCATGCATCGGTTATTACATTACATAGTCGAGTACTTGCAGTAGAGACCAGATGACCCAGAAAACGAGAATTATTTATTATCTGGCCCTTTGCAGAAAAGTTTTGAACCATAGACTTTCTCCAATTGAGAAATCTAAGAAATTGAAGAAATCTAAGAAAACTCTCCAATTAAGGAGATGGGGATTGGGATGAGTTGTGAAGGATGTATAGGGTTTCCATAAGCACAATAGGACAGCAGAATATTTGAGAAAGCCCACACTGTAAATGGGAAGTATGAAGTCTGTGAATAGTGTGTGATTTTACCTGGCTAAATTTCAGCATATGCTCACAAGAAAAGTGGGAAAGATGGATTGGATCCATTCCATGAATTTCTCACATTCCAAAGCAATACATATCTTTTTAGCTGGATAAACAATGGGAATAGGTTAAAAAAAAAAAAAGAATTTTTTTTTTGGTAGGGGGAAATGGAAGCGCATGTTACAATAAAATCTTAACTCTATTTTAGCTTAAACAGACCAAGTAAGAGAGCTTCTCAGATCGAATGTTATACTGTTAGTGTTCAGTGTCAGTTTTAAACCTTAAGATATGAGAATAGTGCTCCAAGGTAGAATCTCATATATTTGGAAGAAGGAGCATTTTCTGTCTCAGTCCTTCCTACAGACCCCCTCCAATATTGCCATCAGCTTCCCCCTTTACTGCCTTGATCCTTCACAGTGATTTAAACCTTCTGTGGTTGTTCCAGGGTGCTTCTATATTATGGCATTGTCAGACTGATGTGCACTCATTTGCCAGAGGCTATGGAGGTGGTAGGCAGCTTTGGTTTGTTAAGCTCACTGGGTTTTCATGTGACTTTTAATTGTAAGTTTGAGCTAGGGGGAAACTCCAGTAGCATTCCAGCTAGGAGCTGTCTAATTGCCTCAACCACAGGAAAAGTTGATTATTGGATTCCCCTGGGAATCTTGAGACTCTTTATTCCTAGTGTTAGATCTAGCCCAGTGATTCCCTATATTCCTGAGCTGACACAGGAGCATAGGGAAGCTTTGGTTTTCAATAAGTAAATCAGAATTCCGGGAAGAGTGGTGGCATCAGCCTAGCTTACTGGGGCTCTTGAGTTCAGGAGGGTTTCCAGGGCTTTTCACGTTGGAACCTATCTGTAAAGCTCTCTATCATTTGGAGTTTCACTGACTTGGTGTATTTCCCTTTAGATCATATAACATCACTTATGAGAGGGTTATGGTATATTTTATAGTTATCTACATCAAGTGGATAGGAAAGTGGTTTTCATTGATGTCAGACCTTGGAATTAGACAGTATTGCTCTATTTTACCCCATTTGTCTAATTGTTCTACTGAGAGGTTGGGAAAGCAAGTTCATATGGTTAATTCAAATATTATAAAATTCATAAACCTAGTTTCAAAAACAGATGAGAGGGATTATTCTCTCCGGGATGGCTCCAAAGGGTGCAGTATTTCACCATGTCAAATTACAAAACGGGAGGTGTGCTGGTGTCACTAACCATATAGAATGTTCCTTCCACAAGTTATGAGGCATAAATAGTATAATATCTTTTAAATATCATTATATTCAAAGCAACTGGTATGGCATCCATGAAACATCATGGAGTTCTAGACAGATATCCCTCCCTACAATTGTGCAAAAGGAATAGTTAGCAAAAAGGCAATGTTTAACTCAGGAACTTGGACTGAATTTAGATCTTCAGCCTCAGAAGTAAATCCTACAACCTCCCCTTTATCACCTGCTCAACCACATCCTTCCAATAGGAATTTGTAAAGGTGACTCTAGTTCATCCATTTGCTTCCCTCATTTAATTAAAAAGCTATAATTCCTGACCCGAGGCCTTTTCTCTCCCTCTTTTCCCAGTATTGTTTTTTCTGTTCTCTGACATTTTTTTTTTCCTGCTTTCAGAATTAATAGGAAACCTGGTCTCCAGGCTGTTCTTAACATCTCAAGTGTGAATTTTTCCTGTCAAAATCTTCACAAGGAAAATGAGTCACAGCATCACCTGTGTGATGAGTTCATAACACCACAGCCCCTGCTTTGGAAAACGTATTTCTACTTTGCTATGGTAAAGAGATATCAACAGGGGCAGACGAAATTGGAGTGACAGCTCTGCAGCCTGGTCCTGCAGGTAGTCTGAGCTACCCCAGCACTGGCAGACCTTGGCAATGACAGAGTCCCAGCCTGAGTTGTGCCACCTTACACTGCACTTTTCACCTTGCCTAGGAGTCTTCAGGGAAGACTTTCAGAGATTATCAACCATCCCAGTCCTTATTCATGTGGCTTCTTGACTTTCTGATTTCCTTGGGTCATTTCACCACAAGTGTAACCCAACCAAGTATTTTGAGTTCAAATCTTGGCCCTGTCATTTACATTTACTAGCTGTGTGATTTTTTTTTTTTTTTTGATACAGTCTTCTTGGTAGAATGCTATGGCATCATAGCTCACAGCAACCTCAAACTCTTAAGCTTGAGCAGTCCTCTTGTGTCAGCCTCCTGAGTCCCTGGGACTATAGGCGCCTACCACTAAATCCAGCTAGTTTTTCTGTTTTTAGTAGAGACAGGGTCTCACTCTTGCTCAGACTGGTCTTGAACTCTGGAGCTCAAGCAATCCACCAACCTCAGCCTCCCAGAATGCTAGGATTCTAGGCATGAGCCAACATGCCTAGCCAAGCTGTGTGATTTTTGAGACAATTATTTAATGCCCCATGCTTAGTCTTTTCTTCTAAAAAATCATAGTACCACCACAGAAAGAGGTAAAAAAAAATCATAGCGCCTGTTGCATAGTGTTGTGAGGATTAAATTAGTTAATATAGAAAATATATTTAATAAATGTATGTATTTTATTATGCACATATATTTATATGTGCATATTATATATATCAGTGCTCGACACAGTGCTACATAATTTTTCACTTTGTTATTAGTATTCCTTTCTCCAAGGATAAGAAGATATTTTATGTCACTACTTTAAAAGGTTTTTTTGTATGTATATTTGAAGGGATGCATTTATTATTTTGTTAAGAATGCATAGTCCTCAAACACCTCTGTGTAGAAGGATGTTTACCATATAAATCACTCATTCCCTGGTCTCTAGAAAGTAGCAATTTTCACTTCATTTGTATTGTCTTGTTCCAGGAGCTTTACAAATACTATTCTCTTTTATCTTTAAGAAAAATTCTGTGTAACAGGTGTTTGTATCTTACTATACATACAAGATGAAAACACTGAATAAAGAAATTAAGTAAGCAGTGGCTGCGGCAGAATTCAAACTCAAATTTTTTGGCTTCAAAGCTGTGCCAGGGATCGTGTAATTAGTGAGTATCAATGACAGATGACTGGGAGAGGACTGGGTGCCAAAAATGAAGGAGATGGCAACAAAGGAAGGACAGCCAGACAATGGCAGCCTGAGCAACAATAGCAAACTTCGAGTTATGATTAACAGTTTTTCTAGAGTTTTGTATATTTGCCCATCAATTGTCCAGAAGCTTGGGGATAGAAATCTAGTTATAGCGGAAGTCTAGTCATATGCAAACTATGCGCCTCACATCTCACGCCACCCATGTGCATTCCTGCCCCACAACAAAAATATTCAATTGTTTTCTCCACACATGGGAGAATGCAACATATTTTCTCGACTCAGAGAGAAACAAATGTTTCTCAAGTACTATTCTCTAAGGAGAATCATTTGCCTGGTGATTGATACAGAACGTTAAGCTATGTGCAAATTACTGCTGATAGATAGCAGTGCCCTGCAGAATCAGCCCATCAGCCACCTCCAATAAATCAGCATACTTTAGAAAGCGCTGTGCTTGCTGTGAAAGTAAAGTTTCAAGGAACAGCTTCCAGCTCTCTCTTCCTAACATATTCTTGCCTCTAGTTTCTTGGATGCAGTAATTCTAGAACCACCCCTTTCGTAAGATCTGAAATACAGACAATTCTGTTAATTTAAACGTACTCCAAGTAGTCCTAGAGCTGATATTATTTATTCCATGATATTTTTCTTTTTTTTTAGAGACAGGGTCTCCCTCTGTCACCCAGGTTCTAGAGCACAGAGACATAATCAGAGCTCACAGCAACCTCCAACTCTCTGGCTCAAATAATCCTCTTGCCTCAGGTTCCTGAGTAGCTGAGACTATTAAAAACTCTACCCCTCCTAGCTAATTTTTTTATTTTCCTTTCTTACAGAGATAGGATCTTCCTATGTTGTCCAGGCTGGCCTTGAACTCTTAGCCTCCCAAAGTGCTGGATTTCAGGCATGAGCCACCGCACCCACCCAACAATTCTTTTTGAGAGTTTAGTGTTGAATTTTTGAATTGAATTCTCTGTTAGTTTCCTTAAACTGTAAGAGACTGGAGGCCTGGGTTTAAGACCCATTCTGCTAATTGTGGGCCTCTCCACCAGTCTGTGTTCAGCCTAATTCATTGCAATTCCTTGAGGAACAGTTTTATTAAGTTTACTTCATAACTTGTAATACACAAATTCTGCTTACTGTCATCCCCCTGCCAACCCTTTGGCAAATGGAGTCCCAAGTTCTTTCCATCTCCCACTAACTCAGCTTCAAAATAACAGTCACTCTGAAAACAGCATACTATGTACCCTTACTAGATTATTAGTTATATGGCATTCGGTCTTTATCAACTATCCAATGGACATGTACTGGAAGGAGTTGGAAATCTCAAGTTGTGATGATGCTCTGTCCTCAGGACCAGATAGATACTCCTGAGCTGGTCTAGCAGCTCTGCATTCATAACTTTTACCCGACATGAGGCATCACTATTATCAGATATAGTACATTGCACAGCTCTTAGAACCTGCACAGGCAATTGCTTTTACTGGATATGTGAGGGACAGAGCAAGATCAGTGGGATAGATACTGTATATGAAATAGTAGCTAGATGAGATTTTCTGTGGGGTGAGGGATGTCAGGTAAAAGGCGTATATTTGAGAATCAATAGACTTCTAGTTTAAATGAATTTCTATTACTAAGCTGCTGGAGGTTAAAGGGATGGATAAAGTTAGGGGGAACTGAGGAGGAATCAGTTTTATGTGTTAGGTGGTAGAGGAGTAGGGCTGTGATTTAACCTTGACAGTAAAAAAGATCTCCCCTCTTCTCAAGGATCAAAAAAAACTCTTCCTGCCAGGGCCGCCTCTTGGCAAGTATTGGCCTTTGTGTCACTGATTTTGACTCTTAATTCATTTAGACAACTTAACTTATCTCTGCCATACTCAATAGTTTTCCTGAAGAATTTAGTTATATTTTTCTGTCCAGCTTGTATGCTGGTAGATGACCGGATTAAACATGGGCCTCATCCCCACCGTGGGCTCTTCTGAACCCCATTTAAGGAAGGGAGATCCCTTCCTTGAATAACTAAAGGAATAGTCATTTTCAGCCTACATCTTTTAGGCCCTAGAGAGCAATATACAGATTAAATACAAATACAGGCAAAAGGAGATTCTCCAATAATCCCTCACAAAATTTTTCACCAGTTTTTCTAATGAAGCAGAGATTTATATTGGAAAAATAATTTTATTGAGATGCCTCTAGCTAATCCATAGATAAAATATATATATAATATACATAGAAATTAATTATCTTTATCTTATATTTATTGCTATTACTAAGTGCTTGATTTGTTGTTATTAATATCACTTGCTGTGGAATTGCTATAGTTATGTCATGTCTCTCCTTGTTTAACCCCTGTTCATTCATTCATTTCTATAATTGGGGAATTCTATGTGCCCATTACTGAGAAGGGAAGGATTTTAACAAAAGTTGACAGAATAAAATCCAGACTTCTTCACCTATCGTCATCTACATCATCAGTAATTCAGATATTCAGAGTTTGAGCAAATATTAATTGAGCATCTGCTATGCACCAGGCACCATGCTAGAAACTAGGGATTCAGCTGTGAGCAAGATGGACGAGGTTTTTTTTTTCATATGCTGACCTTTGTGTGTTTGAGGATGTCAATTGCAATGTACTCTTTGCCTCTTCCCCATCTGTTTTTGTGGGACAAACAGGATTATAACTATAAAAAACAAAAGGTAACTTTTTAGAATGAAGATTAAATTTTCTAATAATGCTACATACTGCGCTGAATATTTTGGAAGCAGGTGGGCTGTTATGTTAAAAAAAAAATATGTGAAAGTGAACTGAAGATCCATGTTTTGATCACCAGCTATTCTCTGAAAAGTTAACATCACTACTGTAGATTCCAATTCAAATTATTTGGTCTTCTTATATAGTTAGTTGGTAGTTGGTGGATGTTTCCTGCCCACTTATGGCTCTGCGGCTGTAGCAATAAGCTGCATCTTCATTTGAAGGAGAGGAGAGAGTTCATTCCCTCACTACCACTCTGCCAGGATTTCTAAGATTACTCTTCATCTCTCTCATTCCCGTGGAGAATCACTTAGTTATCAGGGTATCTGTGCGCCCCCCCTGCCAAACAACTAAGACAGAGTGTTATAGTTTCTTTACTTCTACATGCATCCTGCCTCTTGTTTGACCTTGGACCCACTGTTAGATCTTCAAACCAAGTCAAGTGTCAAGGGAGCCCTGTGTGTCCTGTTGGTACCTGTTCACTTTTTCAAATGATACCTTCTTCCTCACATCTGCCCAGAAACCTGCAGGGACAGTCCATCTACAGAACGGGGGGATCCCTTTTCTCCTCCATAAGAGGTATTTCATTGTATTTGTAATCTTTGGCTGGGTTTAAATGAAGTACACAAGCTTCATTGTGAACCACTTTAACTCTTGGACGTTTTCCCTAAAGCATATTGTCATAGTATCAATGATGCATAAAAGTGAAATTTTATGTGAGTTTCCAAAAATGGTGTGATCCATAAGTAGGTATTCGCCAGATTTCATATATATTTTTCAACACTTTATTCTGGTTCTTTTACCGGCCACACATGATTCTCATAGGTGTGAAAACTGTAGTGTGTTAAAGAAAATGTTGCTTATGATATCTCTTGCCCTTCAGTTTTCCTTCTCAAAAATATCTTTTGCTTGGTCAAATTGACAATATTTTGGTTTACTAAATATGTTCTTAGAAAGAAGAATTTGCAGACACCACTGATTTCGAAAGCATTTAAGATTCAATCCAGTTTAAGAGAAAATTTGAATTACAATAGTCCTATTTATAGTGGGCAGAAATAGATACAGAGCCAAGTTTTTTTCTTTGCTTGGAAGGGTGAGATATTCCTATGATAATCAGGAAAGGTTGAATGCTTTGAGATGGCCCAGAAGGTAAGATGGTATTATTTTTAGTTTCAAAAGTTAGGCATCCATGGGTTTTGGCTAGTGCTCTTTTACAACATAATGAATTGAGCATTTTAGAAATACTCTCAATAATCTTGTCCAGTCCCCCTTCCCTCTCAAAGAGGAAACTATTAACTGGAGTAACAATATTGGATACTCAAGTAATTACTTCTTATGTCTTATTTTCTGACTTGTGATCTTAAATATCAATAAAAATTAGTGTCCTTTTATCCAATAAATTTAGAAATCTGATTAGGTCCCAATAAGTTATTAATAGTATGGTAGTATTTTTCTTCACCCCAATATTCATCTAAGATTTTAATTTGTTGCAAAAGCAAAGATTTCACGTTTCCCTTTTTTTCTTTTAAGAAGTAATAAATTACAGGGCTCCCAAATAAATCAATCAGAAAAAATATATTAAAGCATAGCAAATAAAGATTTTCAAAAAAAAGATAACTCAATGATATTCTTTCCTGAATATAATGCACTGTATTTAAATGTTCTCTTTCGGTAATTCACAGGATAGCAACAATTCCATGCAAAAATGAAAGAATTTTGCAATTTCCTCAGAAAACATTAGAGTAAGACCAAGTTTAAAAAAAATAAATCTATCTTTACTGAGACTTTGTAGGCTGACTCTTAAATACCAGGGTACATTTTCTAGACCTCATCCATCTGTGATTTACAATTTTAGACTTTATAAGATGAGTGTAAAATTAAACGTGTACTGTAAATTCCTGGGAAGTTATTGATTATTAAACTACCATGAGGTGATTTAAGTGTATTTAAAAAAGAATCCTGTGTGGATAGATACAATATCCATCTACTCAGGCGTGTGTACAGTACTTACCATAGGCACTCAGTATTGTTAAACAAACAAATGAATGACATTATGCTTTGTGGGTTGTTTGTTACAGAAAGTCCAAGCTATTCTGGGTCAGGGATGCAATATAACTGGAGTTGGTGGTAGGCAGGAGGGTAGAGGACCTGAGTTCAAATATAAGCTGGGCCACTGACTCCTTCACTCATTGTACAAATTAAGGCAAGTTACTAAACTTTTCAGGGCCATGGCTCCCTCTTTTAGAAACTGAAATCATTGGGCTGGAGGTACTGAGACATCTCTGGTTTCTCTCGGCTCAAATGTCCTTTACCCTAAGAAAGCTCCTCTAATTAGAAAAAGCTGTAAGTGGTCTGACATCTTGGGGCTACCTTTGCAGCCAGACTTGGAATGTTCCTTTTTTCCCCTTCTCAATAAAATGAAGTCCTAGTTCAGCTACCTTTAGAACTGTACCAGAAAATAACCTGTAGTTTAAGACATGTGAATAGAGACAATTACAAATACAAAAATAAGACAACTAACACATAGTTATTCCAGTTTTTCCTTAAAAGATGTTTCCTTCTAGGTGTCTCTGTTCCATTGCTTATGTCGAGCCTCCTCTTAGGCTGGTTTCTTCGCTCCCATGCCTTCCCCTCTGTTCTTTTTCCTTTTTAATCCCTTTCTATCTCTGTTTTCCCCCGACTATCTGAAAAATTTGTACTAATTACTTTTTCCCAAACACTCTCTAAATTTTAGTTTCCCTAAATCTCTAAAGATGTCAATAGGTCTAGCAGTTCTTCCAGGATAAACTGTATGCCTGTGGGGTGCTTTGAGCACCTATTTGGGTACCCAGCACTCATGGAACTGGCTTTACCTCTCTCTCCTAACTCTTGGTTTTATGGTTCTCCCCCCTCCTGCCCACCCCACCTTCTCTTGCATCCCTTATACTCCGAGTTTGTTCAGGTGAGGGTGGTCTCAAAATCCTGGCATCCAACTCTAGTCTGAGCCTTTCTAAATAGTCATTTTAACACAGATGGTATGCTTAAATTCTAATCATTTGGAAAGTAAAAGTTGCAGGTGCTCTGAGAAACAGAGAGAGAAGAGCTCTTCCCTCAGCCCTATAGTTTCATTCTTTATTTCATACAGATTCTCAGCTTCCTTCTTTTTATGTTTTTTTTAATTTTTATTTTTTAGCATTGTTAGAAATCTCATCTTCTTTGCTTTGTATTTTTAAAGAAAAAAAACAGGGCTTTAAAGTTTTAGCTTTGTTGAGTCACTGGAGGGTCTTTTCTGCACATGTGCCCATTCTGAAATAATTGATTTTTCTGCTTTCACAGGAATAGGTTTGGCGTCAATGTCCAAGTGCAGGTGTCCTAGCACATAAGATGCTGCTTCATTCAGAAAACTCAAGCTAGACCACAATAAATTACTGACATCTTGGCTCCATGCTCCATTCACAACTGTTAATTTTACAGGGTTATGCTTCCATCTCTGAGCAGAGAGCTCCTGGCAGGGACAGCTGCTCCCGTGCCCCAGATTGTGCTATGTTTGTCCCAGTAGGCGTCATCAAAAACAGCAGGGCAGCAGGAAGGTGGTAGTGCATCAGAGAACTGAGCAGTATTGTAGCCTGGCACCACTGGGAGGAGGGAGCGGCACGGGCCTCTCCGAAGTGCTGTTCACTTCTTCCTTCAATCATCTGTGCGTGGACACATGCATGACTAACTGGGGAGGAAGAAAATGTCTTGAACTTTACTGAGAAAGTAAAAGTGGTTGTCTGTATTACTTTACTCTTATATGCAGCTTGTTTTCAAAATACCTTTGTGTTTCCACTAGCACGGTGGTGAACCTAACCAGCAACAGGCCTTGTACGCTGGTCCAGAGTGTGTCAGAGAGGCCTACGTCCTGACTAGTGGGATCTGGGTCACTGGGGCAGAGCTGCAGTGACAGGTGAAAAGCATGCCGCAAGTCGGCCTCCTGTGGCTACCTCCTACACTGGAGCTAAGCCAAGGCTAAGATTACCTTTGACCAAGCACAGATAGACACTCTATCACTGATGGTCTTTTGAAGGAAATTTGCTGCATAGTTCAAGGCTATCTTTCCCCATTGCTCAGAACAGTGTTCACAAAAGTTAACAAAAACTAAATGGTTAAAAGTTAAAGGAAAGGGCATAATGGAGACTCCCAGCGGCCAATCTGAGACACCAGGCTGAGCAATCGAGCTGTATAGACTCTTGTGTACTTGCTGTATTTCTTTCCATGGCTATGCCTTCTGTTTCTGTCCTCTGATTTAATTTCCATTCGGAAAAAAAAAAGTCATTTTTGGCACATATTATGCTGTAAATGTCACCATCAAAAAGTTAAAAATTCTAGGTTTTTGTCTTCAGGATTAGGATGGTTATACTGAGGAAAATATAAAGCACTTTAGATTTGAATTGCTCTGGGAATAAGAAATTCTGACTCAGTGAACATAGGCCCCATTTTCAAAAGTGGAAGTAATGTTTCTCATTCTTTTTTTCTTAACTCAAGAATAATGACCATGTTCTGTATTCAAATTCTGAAGGTTTGGTATGTTTATGACGGAGGTTGGACCACACACAAGTGAAAGTCAGACATTGTGACCAGCATTCTGCATTGTTATATTCTGAACAAACCCCTCAAAGACCTGGAATTCATTTGCATTTTGCATAAAATTCCGGTGGGATTTATTGTCTAAATCTTTATCATACTCTCTGCCTTTAGTTTATTAATTTCCTGATCGGCCTTGAAATTGAGGGGTAAAAAATAGAGTTGCATGCTATTTTTTTCAAACTATTTTATTGTATGGTACAAGGTCCCTCTCAGAAACCTTGAAAACCCAGTGCCTTTCAGAGCTCTTTGATTAAAACCTAGAGTGATTGTGATTTGAATTGTCAAAGTACATCTTTAAAAAGGCTGGTATAAGTTTGCCGGTGGAGTGACCCTGAAGGGGGGAAAGAAATACATATAAAATGATGCAGATGATTTTGTAAGACCCAAAGGACATTACTAGTCCCATAAAGTCCTGTGGGAGAGAGAGGGGCCTTGATTTGAACATACACGATACTATGGATTCCTTAACTCCAGAACCAGTGCCTGGCGCAGAATCTATCACTCCGTAGGTATTTGTCGAGTGCTGTGATTTGAAGGAAAAGACCATCACATGAGCTCTCCTTTTCCCCCCTTCTTTTCTCCATGAAGGTTGAAAAGAATGACGAGGACCAAAAGATTGAACAAGATGGTATCAAACCAGAAGATAAAGCTCACAAGGCCGCGACCAAAATTCAGGCTAGCTTCCGTGGACACATAACAAGGAAAAAGCTCAAAGGCGAGAAGAAGGGTGACGCCCAAGCCGCCGAGGCCGACGCAAGCGAGAAGAAGGACGGGGCCCCGGTCGCCGATGGGGTGGAGAAGAAGAAAGGAGAAGGCTCCGCCGACGCGGCCCCCGCCGGCCCCAAGGCCGATGAGCCCGGCAAGGCCGGAGAAACCCCGGAGGAGAAGAAGGGCGAGGCTGCCCCTGAGGCCGGCGCAGAGCCCGCAGCCCCCTCGGAGGAGAAGGCCGGCTCCGCGGAGACAGAAAGTGCCACTAAAGCTTCCACTGATAACTCGCCGTCCTCCAAGGCCGAAGACGCCCCAGCCAAGGAGGAGCCTAAACCAGCCGATGTGCCTGCTGCTGTCACTGCTGCTGCTGCCACCGCCCCTGCTGCAGAGGATGCTGCTGCCAAGGCGACAGCCCAGCCTCCCACGGAGACTGCGGAGGGCAGCCAAGCCGAAGAGAAGATAGGTGAGCGCCCCGGGGCCAGATGCAGTGGGGGCTCGGGCCACGGGAGGGTCTGCGCAGAAGGTCGTCCGGGGAGACAGGACAAAAGTTAGAAGGTGTTTTCTGGCAATCGAGGGAAGCCACGCTTAAGTCCCCCAGTTTGGTAGGACTAGAAATACGCTTACGTTCCCAAGTATCTCCAGGTCAGACCGAGAACTCAGGCAGGTCTATGCAGCAGACGGTGCTGGAGACATCTGGCAATTATCTGAAGTAGATGGATGTGTACAAACTAGATAAACTTGGTTAACAATATTCTGTGTGCTGATAGACTTAATTGAATAATTACTACTGCTACATATATTTTATGGATGGGTATTAGCTAATGTGATTATTTGGCTCCAGGAAGTATTTGATATAAATACAGCCAACTTTTTGCTGATCCAGATTATCTAGCGTGTGAATTGCTGGCAGCAAAAACATAATCTCGTACCACCTTTCCCCGTCCCACAATATGTTTCTGGGCATTCTCCCCATCATCAATTGGTGAGTTGTATGTGTGTGTGTGTGTTAGCGCACACGTGTGTGCTCAGAGAATGTTAATTGTAACATTAATTGGGGTCAAACATAATTAGGAAAATAAATCTGTTGATGTTTTCAAAAACAAAAGAAAAATCCCAAATCAGAACATGTTGTGAAATCAAACATAAATTATCATTTTATTATTGCAGACAGTACATTCTATCACATGCATAAGTAATTGAGAGTTGAGCATGATTATAAAAAGGTACTGGATTCTATTCAGTTGGGAGCTGTAACTTGAAAGTTGGAGTGTTTTCCTTACTATCTCCCAAAGAGCCTATACAGAATTAGAATAAAACATTCCCAGGGCGAGATAAATTTAATAGACCACCACCCCTAGAGGCTAGATCCATCCTTCACCCCCGTACAACCACATGTGGGTATAGGAGGCCAGCAATCTCCACGATCTTTTTCTAATCTTACACTACCCATGAACACCTTCCAACCCCAAAGATCCTCGATGATAAAGTTGCTTTTGTACCAGTTTTAAAAATTGGGTTTACTCCTTTAGAACTCCTTAGATTTAACTGATGATGTGTCCAATTGGGACTGGACCACAATGTGGTCCTTAGGAGAAGATCTACTCCATGAGAGTGATCTGAGAAATGTTGGGGCATCTGACTATCAGATTATGAAAGTAATTATTGGGTATTTGGCTTGATATACAGATTTCTTTGAAAATTAGATTCTATAGTATGACAGATAACTATTTTAGATATTTTTACACCTATTATTTATCTAGAATTTATTCCTAAAATTCTATGAGTAAGAAGCCAGATTATTTGAACTATCTTTGTTGTTAGCATATTCTAGCTCCAGAATAATCACATACTTCTTTCTATAAGTGATTCATTTTAAGCCTTTATTCTAACTACATACCTGTCCCAGGGGTCAGTCAGAACTTGAGGTTAAGAAGATGGGAATTTTTCCCTGAAGAAGGTAAGGTGTCTGATAAAAAGTGGGATGTGGAAAATAAAATGGGAGGCAGTTTTAATTTATTCAATGAAGCAAACTCTGTTAACTATTTTTCTTCATATTTAAGGTTTGCGTCTCAGACATAATGTCTGAAAATCACTTTGCGTGTCTACAGATTACCTGTTGTGTCACTGTCATAAATCTTAGGAATGAATATCTGACATTGCTCAGATTGTAGTTTTCAAATTGGGATTTCTAAAGTTGTGACTATAGATACAAAGGCATGATGTGATTTTAGGTTTACACTCATTATTTGTATTGATAGAAAGAAGGACTTCTTGAATCAGTGAAAAGGCTAATGTATTTTTAAAGAAATTGTTTTATTATTTTCCAAGTTATGATAATTCCAATGGATTAATAAAATATTTCGTGTAGGCAAGCGCTTAATCCATTTCAAATAGTGAATGAAAATTGGTGACATTTAAATTATCAATAATAATTTTTTCTCTCATTCATATATTCCTCCTTAACTTTGCTTACTCTGATTTATTTGATTAAAAATGTGTCTGGTCAATGAGAGCAAATAGAGATGATACTCTGCCATAAAGTTAATGAATTCTGATTGAAAAATGTCTCAGCCAGGTTTTATAGTGTGTATTGAAAGGTGACTGAAAGCGTAGGTGTAGTTAAACCTGAAGATAATCATGAAGGGTAATTTATTTCACATTGTTTCTTAGAGTCGTGCAGGTATTGTCCTCTGCTTAGCTTCTGAGATGCTGCCTGCAGTTTCTTTCTGCACAGAGGTATCTATTAACCTTGCCTGCTGTATGTGACAAGCACAAATGACCCAGCTGTGATGAATCTCATGGAATCACAGAAACTGAAAGTGACAAGGGAATCTATCATATTATATCAGGATCAAATTCCCAGGGGGCCCTGTTGCATCTCCTCTGTCTTGCTTTGGATTTCATTCTCATCTGGGTTAAAACAGCAGTGCTAATTTTACTCTATTCAACATATTAGTTGTGAGTTTTTCATAGATGGCTTCAACTAGATTAAGAAACGCACCACCTATGTCTAAATGCCTACCAACCCAGGAACGCTGGGGTATATGTATATGTATACATATATACCATGGAATACATATACCAATTCAGCTATTAAAAAAAGACAGAGACTTTACATGTTTCGTTTTAACCTGGATGGAGGTGGAACACATTCTTCTTAGTAAAGTATCACAAGGATGGAGAAGCAAGAATCCAGTATGTTCAGTTCTAATATGAAGACAGTAGATGATCTAATATGGGAGGGGGGGGTAGGGGAATGAACAAGTGGGGAAAGGAGAGGAGGAAGGGACCTGGGGGGGTCACAGTGTATGACACATCTCTGGGAGTGGGAAACAATTATAAGAGGGACTTTATCTAACAAATGCAATCTGTGTAACCTAATTCTTTGTACCCTCAATGAATCCCAAACATTAAAAAAAATATATAAAAAATTTTTAATTAAAAAAAAGTAGTGTTTTCATCTGGTCTGTACCATTAGGAAATAGACGGCTACCATCGCTTGCTTTAGAATTCTGTGGCTGTGTGGAGGGACACAGAAAGACAATCTAACAGGGCACAATTGGGGTGGAGAACACAATTAGTCAAAAAAGAGAATCTAAGAAAATAATCTCTGTCGGTAAAAGAGTCAGGCTAGGCACAGTGGCTCACACCTATAATCCTAGCACTTTGAGAGGCAGAGACTAGAGGATCTCTTGAGGCCAGGAGTTAAAGAACAGCTTAAGCAAGAGCAAGACCCCATCTCTATTTAAAAAAAAAAAAAAAAAAAAAAGAGAGAGAGAAAAGAAAGAAAAGAAAAAAAGTAAAGAAAGAAAGAAAGATTAGCTGGGTGTAGTAATGCAAGCCCGAAGTCCCAGAAACTCCCTCGGCTGAGGTGAGAGGATCACTTGAGCCCATGAGTTTGAGGTTGCACTCTAGCCTGAGACAGAGGCATACCTCTGTCTCAGAAAAAAAAAAAAAAAAAAGAGAAAGTCAAAAATTTTATTACAAATATGGTCATCGTTTTTTGTATATTATAAATATGTGGATTTTTTTTTAACTGCTTTTGGATTTGTTACCAATGGTTGACATTTGCATTAGCACCTCTGAAGTTGATTCTTTTTGTTTTTCTGTAAATCATCTAACTATAACTCCCTCTCTTTGTTAGCCATTTTGCCTACCCAGCTTTTTATGTGCCTATGACCAAAACATTTCAGTGTGTTTCTAATCATAGCTCTTTTATAGGAAGAGGTGTATTTAAAACATCTTTAGCACACTGCTCCCTTTAGCCATGATGAGAGAAATTCCAAGCCCCTTTAATGGTTGGGATCTCCACAGAGAATGTCACTGTGTTCATTGACCCTCAGTAAAGAAATTCTGTTTTACCTCCTGGTAGCATATCGACTTTCCCCGGTAGAGGACTCCAGAATTTCTGCTGTGGCCATATTTTTTGATGTAGTGGTACCAACTTAACCCATCCAGGTGGCTATCAATAAGGGATATTGATTGGGTGTCTGCTGCAGGGGATGTGACTGCTGGTAGTCGGAAATGTGACTCAGAGTCACTCTAAGATGTTATGTTTGTTGATCCTGTCTGCATTTTGTTTTCTTGGTCTCATTATGTCTTTCAAATTGGGATCATCAATAATGATCTAGAAAAGAGAGGAGTTTCCCTTTACCATTCTCTATTTAAATAAAAAAATTATCGTGGTATCTCCCTACCTCTTTCTCACCTCCCTTTTCTTCTTTCTGCCTTCCTCCCTCCCTCCCTTTCTCTATTCCCCTCTACCTTTCATACATTCTTCTATTTTTCTGTCTTTTCCCCTTTTCCTTTGTATTAACTTTCTGCTGTGGTAGGTGTCACAAAGATGATTAAGATATGGTCCTCAAGGAGTTATCATTTAGTATTGAAGGTGGGATGAAATTCACAGAGTATTGTTGAAAGCAATCATATCCATAGTTCAGTTACATTCTGTAAATAGGTGTAGAGTACTTCTATATGCCAACAGGCTTTGGGACAACATGTGGATGAAATAGTGCTTCAGGGGCCAAGATACAGTTTGATGCATGTTATGAAAAGTTCTATATAATGTGTGTCTTGATAGTCAAATTATTAACCAAAAATATCAGTGTAAAATTTATAATTTCTAGAGTGATAATTACATGTCAGAAAATGAATACCTAGTCCATAATTCTGGATTTGGGAAGATTCTTTATGTTTTCCAGAATAATATTTTCCATAAGGCCCAAGGTAACCATCCAGTTTTTAGTTTTCCAAAAGATAGATCCAATTCTACCACACTGTGTGTTGGATGTGAGATTTCCCAAAGATATTTACACTTATCTGGCAGGGTGTCTCATAAGCGGTTTTGATTTGAGATGTGGTTTCAACCACTTCCCAAATTTATACACAACTCATAGACAGTGAAAATCTTTGTTGTGAAAGTCCATAAATGATATTTATAAAACATGGGCACTCTGTCAGCTCCTCAGAAGAATGCCTCTTAAGTACCGTTGATTATTAAGCTTTTATGGAGCCCTTTTATGTTGCAGAAGTAATCATTTTTATTGGTTTTTCTTGACCAAGATTAAGTGGCATTTGATAATATTTCTCTATTCTTACATTCCAAGAATAGGGGCAAAGTAAATGGGTATTCGGAGTCAGTAAGAAAGCAGAAGTTGAACTAGTCGATTTCTAAATCTTCACCTTCAGTTTAGCCCCGTGGTTTTTTACCTCTCTTTTAAGAGGCTATGATTTATCTCTGTTTCTGCATTTTCTCTTTCTAGAGCTTAGCAGTGTGACACTCTGATTTTATTGGGAAATAACTACCAGGACTTTCCCAGGGCATTCTCTGTCCTTCATGCCTTGTAAGATAATGCAGGTGAAGGAACGTTGAACTCAACCGAAGAAAACAGGGTTCTAGTCTCAATACTAAACGCTGTGAAATCTTAGACCAAAGAGCTGTGGGATATTAGATAGGCTACTGTTACTCTTGGCCTGTTCTTTCATCCTTAAAAGGAAGGCCCGGGATAGTTGATTTTGGTTTTTTTTTCCTCAAGGGTTAAAATATAATAGGTAGCATTTAATAGGCATTTATTAAGTGCCAGGTCCTGTGCTAAATGCTATGTGGGGATTATCACACTTGATCATCATAACTACTCCGTGTAGTAACGCAATTGGTAATTTCCCTTTACCCTTTTATGGATGAGAAAGCTGAGGTTTAGGGAGGTTATAGCATTAATCATTGTCAACAGTTAAAATGTAGGACCAAAAGGTAAGCCTTGGCAGTATGAGAGGTCACATGCTGAGCCCTGACACCCATACAAATACTGTTCTGGAAGAAACAAAGAGAAGAGAGATGTCTGCAGACCCCAACATTGTGCTCTAATCTATTTGTGTAATTGGATACCCCAGAATACTGTCTGGGAATCATTAACGATGGCATTTACAGATGAATATCCAGCAATTGCCGTAATTCCTGATCATAGTTCCCTCACAGCTATATCACCCCAGAATTACTGGGAATATTAAACTAGTTCTGAGACTTAGGTTCTTATTCCAAAAATGCTTTAAGTACTGTTTTATTAGACCTAAGAGAGCTATAAAGATCAGTTGAAATTGATTGTCTTAACAGGAATTACTAGCTCCATCAAATATGCCAAGAGGAATTGAAAATTAGAAATTGGCATTTTCATTTCTCAATCAGATGAAAATTATTTTATTTATTGTAAGTGAATCCTACCCTAAATTTAACTTATCAGAATTGGCGTCTGTTTTCCTTTCTGGATTACATCCATTCCCCTTTGAAGTGCATTTCCAAGAGTCCTGGCACCTTTATAACTAAAAAATTAAAGAACTTAATAGAAGAGACAATTAGAGAGTAATCACTAGCTCTTTAGTTCTTAGGAAAATAAGCAGATAAAACATAAGATGAAATGTGTTTTAGCACCAAAAAAACTCATATTTTTAAGACCTGTATCCCTTTTCTTATAACTCACATTAAAGTATTACTATCACCCTGTATAAAATAGACTAATAAATAGAAAGCCTAGTTTTTCCTTCAAAGATGTAAAACTACATTTGAAACTAGAAATAATGTTTCTTAAAACACAGAATATTTTAAAGATATTAATACATATTCACCCGATATCTTCTCTTTTTCCTCTGCACATACACAAATCCCAGACGTGTTACAAAAATAAAGGAAGAAGCTAGAGCAGTGAGGGTCACTCTGTGAATCTCTGGAGGGGTCATCACTCTTATTTTGTTCTCACAACCGTAGCTGCACTAAATGAAGAATTTAGCTTCCTCGAACCAGACCTAGAAGGAAGGGAAGAAGGAAGCCAGTGGGGCAATTTAAGGCTTCGAGGACTGCCCCCTTGACAGTCTCTCAGGATTGTGTAGATTATAGCATGTATAAAGTGGTCAGGAAGGTTTGAAAGAATATGTAAGTTTGGTATCCTTCTTAGCTATGTTTGAATTTGTGCTGAAGGAAAATGACGAAATTGGGTGCTAAACCTCAGACCAATTCAGAAAATCAAGACCGTTTGAATCATTGCCTTCTTCAAAAAAGTTTTAGCCAGTCATTGACCTCCTTGCAATAAAGCTTGGCTCTCAAAGCAAGGAATTCATTTGGGGATTCGTTTAAAAGAATTGTCATAAATTATTTGGGGATGGTAAATATAATGCTTGTAATAGATCCAATACCTTATAGAATATCTGTAGTGTCAGAGCACTGTATTTTCACCATATTAGACTGAAAACCACTTAAAATAAAGAGATACTGCTTTCCACACATCTGTAAATGTGTTTTTTACCTTCTGGCTCCCACAAAACAAGTTTATAGGGGGAGACCAAGGAGACAACTTCATGGCGTGGGCCTATGGCCACTTCATCAACCATTCTCTCTTTCCTCTACTCTCTTATTTTCTTAAGTATTAGAGAGTGGGATAGTGGGCTAGAGCTTATAGTAGAGAATTTAGAAGTTAGAGTTTAGGAGCAAGGAATCTGGTAAAATTAATTTCTAAGAAATTTTATGATTACACTGGGGGCCCAGCAGACAGCAAGAAAACCTCAGTGGAGTTTTCTGATCCTACCTTATATTTGAAATAGAAAATAAAGGGTTGAAAATAATGTTTTCTGGTATAGTTAGACTACTGACTCCTGGTCTTTCCTACAGTGTCTCTGAGATAGACAACTACAACTATGGTGGCTATCATTTGCTGTCAATAGTTTTACTTCTGCCTTAGACAATTCATTACTGATTTATTATTATACCCATCTTATTTCATTAAAGTAATTAAAATACCTTCAGGAATTCATAAAGTCTTGAATTCTTGTGTAGATCAATGTATAGCCCTGACAGCATCTGATAAATGTCTCAAAATTTTGTCAATAGACTATCATTATTATAAATATTATATGAATAAGCTAATCCAGCTTTCCTCTAATTCTTTTTTAAACTCTACATTTATAGACCCGGATCTGTGACCATTAGTGAAATTAGTTAATAGGCCTAAGTGTTTGGACTTCCAAATATCCCAAGAAAAGAGGTATACATAATGAAGAGAAGTCAGATGTGATTACTCAACAATTCTCACACTTATTTTTAATCTTCAGATCACAGTTAGGGGATTGTGGAGGAGAAAATATATCAGTTTGATCACATCATATCATGCTATTTGGAAGGGGAACTGCAGTTCTTCATTTTGGGAGGGAATAATACTCTAGAAAACTATTTGTCTTCCCTTATAAATTATGCTCAATATTTATTCCTATTCTTTCCTAGTGGAATATAGTGAAGTAACTTTGAAGACTAATTTTTATGTTTCTGGTTTTTTTCCCCCCCAGTATGTTGGAATAAAAATTAGAAATGATTTACCTTAAAAGGTCCCTTTCTACTGATGGATGATGCATGTGTATACATCTCTCAGAAACAGTGAAGACAAACATTTTTTTTATAGCTCTGAAAAAACATTTCTCCTTGCCATGGGATATGGAAAGGTAAAGAATGTAATTTAGATATGTTTAAGCGCTGTATTCAACCCTTCTGCTAGTTTATAGACACATGTACACACACACACACAGAGACACACTCTTAATATGGAGGGGAAAGCCCAAGAGTTTAGGCTGTTGAAGACAATTCAGAAAAAGACTAAGTCACACATTTTCTTTATCATTGAAGTCAGCAAGAAGTGGGAGTGGGGAACAGCTCCTAGCACATCCCTCTGTCTCTCTGAGGGTGGGTGGGGAGTAATAGTTCTTTCTCTGCTGGTCACATAATCAGGATGTGTGTGTGAAGCTGCACATCTGTACAGGGCCAGGGCCACAGCTAGGGACTACAATTATGTACGACAAAATGTGTAGTGTCTAAAAATCAAAACTCTGATTAGGTTAGTTAGGGGAGGATTGTCCAGGAAGACTTCTTGATGTAGAGGTTTCCTCAGCTGAGTCTTGAACAAAATGTATGTAATAAAAAGGGGCGTCATTTATTTAAAAACTAGAGAAACCACCATTCATTCAGATGAACATGAAAATACAAATAAATTTAATTCCATCCATAATTCTACAGCAGCTCTTTAAGATTAATCCTTCGTGGACGTAGTAGCTCCGTGGTCTGTTTTGTCTATTGTTGAACTTCTGCACCTGTAATGGTGATTTGAATGAATGATATTATGCAGTTGGGAAAATCCTGCACGGACCTAGGAGAATGAATGCAGAGGCTCCCTGGAAAATTCTGTTGTTGCTCAGAGCCATACGTCATCCTCCAGATTGCCAGAATTCAAGCCATTTAGGGCTTCAGACACCAGTGGGAGCGTTTTGCATTATGTTGAGAAACATATTGAGAACTAGAGGAAATCAAGGCTGTTCCCTTCTGAAAGCAGGTGATGAATTTCGTTCCAGCCACACCAGTGACCTGTGGATGGCTCTTGCCAGTGTGTGACAAGCACACCCAGGGAAGACGTGATCTGCCAGGTTCCTTGGCTCCTTTTCCTCATCTGACGCATTTAAGTAATCTTCGCAAGATGTGTGAGCCTTTACTAAACCTGCTGTTGCCCCACTGCAGGGGGAATTGTTAATGTGTTCCCAAACCTACAGTGTTAGGGTGCAGATTAATAAATGGCTTTCTAATTCCTGTCGCCCTTTCTCCTTTCCCACAGTAGTATAATATTAATTCTTAGACTACAGACCATAGGGGACACTGAAGTGGGAGGTTGAATAGGTTCTTTCTCGCACATGAGCTGTAAAGTAACTCTCGTCTATTGGGTAAAAAGACAGATCTCCAGGTTGTGAAACTCTATTCCTATATAAAGGGCTAAGTCCACCGCTGAGTCATGTGGCTTCAGCATTTCCCTGCTGGGATAGTCAAATCCTTTCAGAAGGAAAAGCAGCAGTGGAAGGTTTTTGCTTCCCTCTTGCCTTCTCCTTTAGTACTGATGGTTTAACGACAATAGGTTTATAGGAGGACAAGACTGGGGCCTCTGAATATACAAGTTAGTTTCCCTTTTTTTTTTTTTTTTTTTTTCCAGTTTTTACAAAAGGAAAAAACAGAGGATAAAAAATGAAGCAGAACTTGCCCGCTTTCTGATTTGCTCTTCATTTCTGCTTTTCATTCCAATAAACAAGTAGACGTTTAAGATACACCACAATATGTATTTGTAGTAAATTGATAGTCGGTCCGGTTGTCAAATTACATATTGCTTTGGACAAACCTGAGGTGAGAACCTCATCTATTTTCCTAACATTCTGATAAAGTAGATTTTTTCAGTAAGAGTACCATATAATAAATGAAGAAATTGTTTTTCATGTTGAAGATGAAAGTGGGCCTCTGGTTATGCGGGTATTACATCAAAAGTCTCCACCATCAGGTTAATTAGAAATCTGATTAGAATGAACATTTGGCACATTTTCAGATATTGTAGGACAATACTTCTCCCCACTCTTGCTTTGTATTCATTTTAGTCATTGGTCATTTTCCCTGAGGTGGCTGATGAGTGCCTATGGATGTATGTTATAAAGTAAAATAAGCCAAAGCATAAAGCATTGATGATAATTTTACTCAATATCTTCCATGGCATTCTGGTAAACCAGCTGTCCAAACAAAACAAAACAAAATAAAACTCACAAAGCCCTTATTTGTAGTTTTTGCCGATTTCCATGGAGGGAGTGCTTCCATCATGACCCATTTCAGGCTACCAACGTGTTGTCACTAAACGAGCATTTGAGAAGAGATGGTAACGACTTGCTCGCAATAGTCAACACGAGCTGCTTGCTCCAGCATGCCCTCAGTTGATGCATTATAACAATTTCATAATTTTTACTTTTGGTTACTCTAAAATACTAGAATGCTATCAACCCCCAAATAATATCTCAGGATAGGAGCACAAAAATATCTACTTTTAAAAGCACATAATTTTGGTAATGTGATGCTATGAGATACTTTGAATTTTAACATTTGCAGTCTTTTCTCCTGAGCATAATATCCTTATCAAAGGTTAAGGAAAAAAGATAAAGTTTACAATTGTACCTGAATTTAACTGGAAAAATATTTGCTACTAAAGGAACGAATACATTGATCTCAAAAGTGTGATTGGAGCTGTATCTTTTTAATGAATTGAAAGACTTTTTATCATTTCATAGTTTTAGAAAGTGCCTATGAGTTTATAATAAAATGGATACTTATTTAAAATTCTCAAATCTTGGAACCTAAAATATTTAACTGTTGAATTTTCTTCAATCCTCTTCCTCATGATTAGTATAGTTCTAAAAAAAGTTAGGTGCTTCCTAACAAAGGGAAACATGGGAATTAAAAAAACAGATATGGGCTCGGCGCCTGTGGCTCAACTGGCTAAGGTGCCAGCCACATACACCTAAGGTGGTGAGTTCGAATCCAGGCTAGGCCCGCCAAACAACAATGATGGCTGCAACCAAAAAATAGCCGGGTGTTGTGGCGGGCGACTGTGGTCCCAGCTACTTGGGAGGCGGAGGCAGGAGACTCACTTGAGCCCAGGAGTTGAAGGTTGCTGTGAGCTGTGATGCCATAGCACTCTACCCAGGGGGAAAGCTTGAGGCCCTGTCTCAAAAACAAACAAACAAACAAATAAACAAAAAGATATGTTAGCCAGGTGTGTGGTAGGTGCCTGTCCTCCCAGCTACTCGTGAGAATGAGGCTGAGGCGGGAGAATGGCTTGAACCCAGGAGTTTGAGTCTGTAGTACTCTATGATTGCACCTGTGAACAGCCAGTGCGTGCTGACCTGGGCAGTATAGCAAGATGCTGGCACTGTTGAAAGAGGAGGGGCGGGAGGGAAGGAAAAGGAAAGGAAAGAAAGGGAAGGGAGCCATATTGATGAGGCCATGACCTTTTCTCTGCTGGTTTTTCAGAAATGAATTCATGATTCAGATTGCATTGGAATTATTGCTGACTTTTCTATCCTCGAACACAGTGGAAGAGTTGTCTCTTTCCTTTCCTCATGGTAATTTTTAGTGAGAAAGATGCTTTTAGTGCTAGAAGGAAGATTGTAAAACAATGTATGGATAAAGAGTAGGGTCAGGTTAATGAATAGTTATTGAAGGCAGAACTTCCAAAATTATTGGTACAGACACTATTAAAATGTGTGAACTGAACCCTCCAGCAGAGCTGTCTGAGGTAGGGGGAAGTGCAGATGGCTGAAGATACCCAGAGCTCCCTGTTCTCTGCTTCTATTCCTCCCTTGTAGATAGATTTTCATCTGAGCTCCAAAGTACAGTTTGAACAGAAACTTAAGGAATTCCTCTGCTACTGACTGTCTATGTGTAGACAGCACAATGGTCAATGTCAGTCAGTCCTGTTTACTGTAAGTTGGTCTTCACCATGAGTGGGTAACTGATCATGTAGTAGATTATGTGTAAGGTCACAGATTAAAGCTTCATATTATAGGTCTATTGTTCAGTCACAGATAGGATTAGTTTGAGTAAGCTCTAAATATGGTATTAGGTAATTAGATGATGTTCTGTTTTAGTTTAGGTCCAACAGTATTAAGGACATGCAAAGTTTATTTTCTAAATGTTATTATATAGATAATGAACCCAAAGAAAATTTATTCTCTAAAACCTTATTTTAAAACCCTCCATCAGTGAATTTGGGGTGTTGCTGGAGCCCTGGAATTCCATGGAGCTGCACCATGGAAGCGGCTCCTCGGAATTGGGTTATTTTGCAGAGGCCTGTTGGCAAGGATCTGGGTCCTCCACTATCCCACACTCCTCTATGCCCTACCAAGCTGTGGCTGAATCTTAGTAAAACTTTAACATTTTAGAAGATAATAATTAAAAATTACTGTTCTAAACTTTAGATCAATTTCAGGAGATCTTAAATTTTGACATAAATAAAACTCAACTGAACTCTTCTTTTCGGGCAGGATTGCTTAGCTTAAATTTTTTATTTTACAGATGATCTTCCCAGACACATTACAAAAATTACTCAAATTCTAAAAGTTGGCTTGTAGTGCATGTTACAAACAAATGAGATTTAGAGAAATTGAGGTGACTCATCTAGGTTGTTAAACAAGGCTATGTAGAATTAGTATATCCATGGCTTCTGGGTCTTTAAGAAAGAGAAACAGACTAATAATGCAATAATATTTTTTAGTCTTATTCTAATTTGCAACATTATTGTATAAACCAAGCATTCTTTTGGGTAGGGTACTACTTATAGTGTTCTATATAGTTTTAAAATAGTCACAAAAATAAAATTTCTAGACAGTTAAAGCCCAAATCTATCTAAAAACTTCTGTCATCTTCCTTTCTCTCACTCTTCAGCCCCAGTGGACAGTAACTATTTGTGCCTCTGTCTAAATGGATGCCCAAAAGGGAATCACCCGCAGGAAATGGGACCAATTCTTGCCCAGGGTTGACCTCCTAAAGGTCATTTCGGTGATTAATATACAACCTGACACAACCTAATAATCTCATAATCATTTTAAGCTTAGGGTCCGCAGGGCCTTGGCTGCTTATGATTTCTAACAGACTGCTCTAGAAATGACTCGTACAAAGCTACACACTTCTACCTATTCATATCAATACCCTGCATAAAACCTTCCAATGCTTACCTTTTGCAACCTGAATAAAATCTAAATAATGACCATAGCCCATGGGGCCTCATACGATCTGACTTCTTACTTCTCTCATCTTATGTTTTGGTAGACTGTCCTTCCCTTTTCTCTAGCTTCCTTAATGTTGCTTGAAAACATTCAATCTGTTTCCACCCCAGGGCCTTAGCACTTGCTTTACCCTTGATCTTCCCATGGTCCCTGCTTAGCACTTGTTTCCTAGCACTTCCCATTCACTTCCCATGAGAATGTCTCTTGGTCAGAGAAGACTTCCCCGACCACTTGCTCAGAGCAGCACTACCCCCACCAGCCCCATCATTTCTCCATAGTTCTCTCAGTGCCTAAAATGACTGTGTTTACCCCTCTCTGGTGTGTTAATTGCCTCTCCCTCTCACCAGACTTTCCATCCCTTGAAATCAGCCCTCAGAATAGAGCCCTGCACATAGAGGGCCTCAATGGACAGCCACTGATTGACTAATGATGTGTATTTCACCTATGGAGATTTCTCTTGATATACAGCTTGAAAGAGAGAATCATTGCATTTTTCTAATGTGAAGTCCCACAAAGAAAGCTAAGCATTTATCAGGCAAATGCCTGTTTTTATTGCTTATATTCCATCTCTTTGAAACTTTATATAGCAGCACCTTCTTTTGCATGACCTATTTCTGAATATCTTCTAGGCACCCAGACCCTCTTGATCTGGAGGAGGGCATTTGACCTAGAAGAAAAGTTGGTCACAATATAAAAAAGGAGGATGGGGTCTTAAGAAGACCCAGGTGGGATTATAGGTAGATATTCTTCACTTAATTAAGAAAAAAAACAAGGGAAAAAGAACAGGGTAGAACACAGAAGTAAAAAGAGGGAGAAGAAAAGTAGAAAAGGACCAGAAATGGAGGTATCAAGGGAGGCTGAAAGCATAAGAAAGATGGATAAAGAGGAAAGAAAGGAAAAGGAGGTTCGCTTGGGGAGAAGGCAGGAGGCCTGGGAGGAGCTGGCCTTGAGGAGCAGTGAAGAGCAGGTAAGGACAGGGACTGAGCTGGGTGGGCGTGGTTCCCAGAGCCCTGCTGCTAACAAGCCATGGCCACAGGCCAGGCAAATTTACCTTCATTGCTGGTTAAAGGAGACGGTTTTAAGGTATCTTCATCTCTAGCACTGTTCCCAGCTTCACAAATAGCAGGCCCTAAAGAGTTCCTTGGCAAATGGATTTTCTGTCTTTGCACAGATCTAAGTGGCAGATGGGGCCTGGGCTCCCCAAGGAGAGACCCCACTCACCCCCTGCCCTCTATTGTCTGAGCCCTTCTGCAGCACCAGTCTCCAGCCAGTGCTGCCTCAACAAACCAAAGGACACTCTGCTTGCTTTCAGGCAGGAAAAGGAAAGAGGAGTTGAGTTTCATCATCCCACAGTTTAAATGTAGGTCTCTGGCTACACTGGTTCAGTTATAGGCTCTAAAGCATGTTTTAGAAACATTTTTTTTTCCCTCAAGTGTCTCCTGGATAAACAGCCTTGGAATTGGACAGAATGGGTTCAATTTTCACTTTATGGCTATAATGATTTGTTTAACCTCCAACGTCTTTTATTTATAAGATGAAGAATAAAAATATCATCCTTAAACAGTTACTGTAAGGATTTAAAGATGTAACATATTTAAAGAACCACATACAGAGTAGGTCCTCCGTATCATTTTCTTTACCTTTCTTCTGATAATGTGGAATAATGCTTCTCATATCATACTCTCCTCTCCCTGTATGACAATCCTCTGGGCAAATCTTAAAATTGGAGATGGTAAATGCAAGGATCATCTGTCATCTTCCTGTAGGTAAGTTAGTAGAAGAGATTTGTTCATCCAGTAAATAAGAAACATTTTTTTAGTGATCAAAAATAAAGTATTTCAGAGTCCTACAAAAGAAAAAAATGCAGTAATACAGTGGATACTGCAACAGTAGACAAAGAATTGCAACATCTATGAATTCAGCCAAATCTTTACCTCAGAGACCTATAGTACAGGAAAAGATCAGAGGTCTTAGGATCAGACGTATCTATACTTGAATCAAAGGCCTGGTCTCTAACCAGCCCTCTGTCAGTAGCTCAGCATCAGTTTTGTCATTATGAAACAATATCCTCATTGCTGATTCTGATAGGTGTTGGTATTAAATGGATTATGTGTAAAGTGTCTATACAGTATTTTATTGACGACATCGTAAGTACCTAATAGGAGGTCCAGTTGTTTCTGTTCCTTTCAATTGAAGTTGTTGGGAAATTGTTTTTTCTTTCAACTACACCTGATTTTATGAAGAAGATTAATGTGCAAATAGGACTTGATTTGTGGCCATCGAGAGAGACATATAATGATTTGCAGTCCCTTCTGGGAGTCAGAAACTATTCTACTTGGCCTCCCTGGTAGCTCAGCAACATTACCAACTTCCTACATTATCAGTAATGGTGGAGCCTGGAAGTCAGCCAAGGGCACCAGGTAGTGATGTGAGGATTAATTTAGGCTTCATGTAATTGGTCCCTCAGAAACTGCAATCTGGGGATCTAGCAGAAAATATTGGGGTCCCTTAAGGGAAATGCCTCATACACTCTTTCTAGGTAGATGTCGGCTATAAACTGTCACATCTTGGATTTTCATCCTGCAGCCTGAGACCTAAAAGGAAACCTAGAAATTGTCTAGGCCTGGGGCTGGATGGGTTTCAGGAGGATCCTTTAATCTCCTGAAATGATTTTCAACATGTTACACTGTGTGTGCACACGGATGATACTCTTGGTACAGTGTCCTCGTCTTTCATCAGATACTCTCCTGGGACCATTACACAAAAAGATTATGGGCCACCATACCGAACAGTCTCCGAGAGAAGTTGTGTATGTGTGGTTCTTAAAAAGATGAAGCACGTCCCAGAATTTAGGTTGTATGATCTGTCCCTGGTCACACAGTGAGTTAGCATCAGAGTAGAGGAGATAAACCCAGATGTCCCAAGGACTATGTCCTCCTGTCACTCGGTTAATTTGTATTTATTAATATGTATACTTTCCATTCTGTACTAGGCATTATGAGGAATGTTAATGCCTAAAAGTCAATATCTGTTGCCATGGAAGTTGTGATCTGACCAGAGAAAAAAGTAAGTCCCTTGAAAGAAAAATAAATAAATGCAGGACCAGTAAACAAGATAAGTACGGGCCTGTTTGTAAGCTGAAGGCTGTAATTGTGGAGAAGGGAATCAGAGGCCAGGATACTGGGTAGAGTCTGAAGAAAAGAAATTAGCATTATTACGGAGTGTTGGTGAGTACACCGGCCTCTCGTATCAGTAAGGGGAAGGTGAGATGTACCGGACATTGAAATAGTCAGAGAATTTCATTATTTTTATTATTTTTGCCTCCAGAATGACTCTGATGTGTCTATAATAAGGTCTATGCAATACATAATCCACCTTTAAGAATCCAGTTCAAAAGTGAATACTTTTAGTTTATTCATTAAGGTAACTTTAATGAACTATTTCCACACTCAGTTTTTAGTCATTTCCAAAACACTGAAAAATAAAAATAAAAATTAATATCAAGATAGCCTAAAAGTAGGACTCATCACAATAGGTTGTTCCTACCCTATTGCATTGCTGAATCATTTGCCTGAAGTCATTTTTGCCTGGAAGAATGATTTTCTGACTTTTCTGCCTTCCACTCAGGCTCCACAGCTGGAAATGGAATTACACTGGTGCCCTCTGCTGGGAGGAAATAGGAAGTTCAGCAGGAAACAATGATGTTCTGGTCTTTTCAACGTAGGGACTGAGTTGGTGATTCTGGGCTCACCGCAGCCTCTGGGCTGTATTCATTTAGTGCTATCTATAGGCCTCCCAGTCAGGTATGCTCTGGCAGCATGGCTGAATTCATTAACCAAAAGGAGTAATTGGATTTCTATTGTAAGAAGGTTGTCAGCTAATTTTTAAAAAGTAGCCCAAGAAAATGATCCCTCTTTCCCTCTGACAGTCTGAAAGCTGGATATTCCTTTCACTAAACATAGTACCATGACTCATCGTGGGTGGTGGCCATCTCCTTAGAGAACAATACATCCTAAGAGGCCTGTGGGAAACTCTGAGGCTGTTTTTTAATTCTGTTCAATTATTGTTTTTAATAGTGAAGAAAGCACATTGATATTCATTGCTGATTTTCTTGGCTCAAATAAACAGCATTAATGCCATAGTGTTAAATTAGATTTAGAGTGTCTACGCTGGTGTTCCTTTAGTATCCTGCTCAGCTGATTTTCCTGCTGGAAGTGAAAAAACATTCAGTTGTAATGAAGGAAGGGGTGGGAGGGTGCTGAGAAGGGAACCAAAAGAGAGTTGTGAATTCTCAGATGAGCAAATTGCTGAGTGACTTCTAAAATAAAACAGTGGGACGGGGAGAGGATGGATTGAAGTCATTCTTCTCAACTCTCCATTTTTATTTTATTTTTTAGGATCAATAATATGGACATGGAGGTCTACCTCTGGTTTCCATAACAACCTGGCTTATTGAAAGATTACAGACTCCACGTATTCCCCATTATCAGCCTTCCAGGGCTTATTAATGGAGCTGAGGACCCCAGTGAGGCAGGCAGCTCATTGTTGGCACGTGCCCGGTGGGCTGGCGGAGGGTGGAGGAGATGGGAGAGGGAGAGACAGCAGCCATTTGTCCCCCTGTCACTTAGGCAGGGCGTGCCGTCATTCAGGAGACTGTGAGAGTGTCTCTTGAAGCCCTGAGTAGCTGTGGCTGCTCTTGCTGGCAGCCCAGAAATCAAAGTGAAGGTTGTTTTTCCAGCCCCACCCCAAAACCCATCCATCTGGAATAACTCCATACGAGTATACCACACTCCCCACGTGTTTATTGAGCTCCCGTAATAAATTGGGGCTTCCTCACAAAGATAATGGTGACTCTATATTTCTAATATTAACTCAAGCCTTAATTAAAATGTGAAGCCAGCCTAATGCATATTTGATAGTTTTGAATTGCTCAGTCTTTGGTCTGGTGTTTGCTTATTAGGTCCTCCCTATAGAATAAGTACAATAGCAGCATTAATACTGATAATGATGATGAAAACACAGATAACGGTTACTTGTCTTGTGCCAGGCTTTCTGTGAACACTATGTGGGGAGTTTCTTGCATAAGCTCCACTATGACCCTATGTCCCCACCCCCTTTTATACAAATGAGGAACTGGAAGCAAGAGAACTTACATAATTTTTCTTAGGCCACATAGCTAGAGAGTACAAATACATGGGGGGGGGCTTGTCTCTGTTCCCTCTATAGAATTACTTGTATCCTTTTCTTATTATTCAACTTGGGTGTGTTCTCAAGTCAGAAAAGGAACAACACATTTATAGAAACTTCTGTGCTGTCCAATGTGATTGGGGAATGGAACATTCTCCTTCATCACATGTTTTGGTTAACAATTACCACCCATATTGTTATTGAGTTTCCAACTGGGAAAGATTTGGGATATAATAAAACTTACACAACATTAGAAGTATAGTAATCATAGCTACAAAAAGTTTCAGGACCATTATACAAATGTCACTTTTAAATGTAAATGCAATTAATAAAGACTTCTGTCGGAGAGAATGCCAGATGAATTGTTTCTATAGCATGGAAATACTAGTGCCTTAACACCTTGAATATTAAATATTTCATAGTACTTCATATAAACTAACACCAAAGTTAAATGTGATCAGGAAAAAAATATTGGCGTTTTTCAACATTAAAGAATATCAGTGCTGAAAACCTTAAATTTATTAAATACTTTGGACTATGTTTTTTAAAACTGGAATCTTGTACGATGTGGAAAATGAAATAAGCCACTCCTCTGAGGTGGTTCCATCCAAATCTCTCACACAGCACTGAGAGAACATGCCAGCATTAGCAGAATTTTCATCATAGTTGTTCAAACAACATTTTTTATGATTTTAGTTTCCGGTAATGAAAATAGAATTTGTCTGCAAAGACTCCATCTTTTTAAGAATTAAGAAAATTGGCAATGAGGATTGTTTTAGTTAATACTTAACGGAGCATATCACCCAAACGTTTTAGATGTATCACACAGCAACCTCCCTGTTATGTCCCTAATTTATAAATGTAGACATCAAGGTACAAGTTAACAGAACATGCCTGGGGTTTCACATTCAGGAAGTGAAAGTTTCCAGATTCAAACTCAGGCAGTCTGGCCCGAGTCTGTGTTCTGGGTCAGAGCTATCTCTCTCTCTCTCCAATTTCTTTCTTTTTATTCTCTCTTGAGTCCGAAACAGTCACATCTGCTCTCTTGCCTTCCACTCAGACAATTTCAGTGGAAGATACAAACAACCTCCAGGTTACTCAAATCCAGTGGTTGGTTCTAAGGCCTCCTACTTTTTTTTTTTTTTTTTTTTTTGAGACAGAGCCTCAAGCTGTCCCCCTGGGTAGAGTGCTATGACATCACAGCTCACAGCAACCTCCAACTCCTGTGCTCAAACTAGTCTCCTGCCCCAACCTCCCAAGTGGCTGGGACCATAGGTGCCCACCACAACACCTGGCTATTTTTTGGTTGCAGCCATCATTGTTGTTTGGTGGGCCTGGGCTGGATTTGAACCTGCCACCTTAGGTGTATGTGACTGGCTACTTTTTGACCTATTAACAGGATTAGGTAGTTGGTCCCTTTCTACTCTTTGAAATACTCATTACTGCTCTTCCAGGTCATTGCTGACTCCTGATTTTTTTCTGGACTAACTCATTGGCGATGCTTTTCACTTTCCTCTGCCCTTCCTTCTTTATTTCACCAATTTCTAGATGTTGAAGTACCCCAAGCTCAGTTCTCAGACCTCCTCTTTTCTCCTTGTTAATCTATATTCACACCCAGGGCTCTACATATTGTTTTCCCTGGGTGATAAATCCCAGTGTCCCATCTGTAGCCAGGTCACTCTCCCCACTCCAGACAGCTGCTTACTCTCTCTCTCAAATTGCATTGTCTAATAGACACCTCACACTAAACCTTTCGAAAACCAAACTCCTGTATTTTCTCCCTGAATCTGATCCTTCTCTAGTCTTCCTCCTCTCAGGAAGTGACAAGCCCATCACTTCCTGATGCTTAGGGCATATATCTTGGAATTATCCCTAGATCTTTTTTTTTTTTTTTCTTTGACATTTCTTTTTTGAGCAAGTCTCACTGGCTCCACCTTCAGCAGACAACTAGAATCTCAGCACATCTCACTTTCTCTAGCCCTTCTCTCAATGCAATAGAGGCCAAGTGTTTAAAAAGACCTCAACGCTCTGCATATCGGCTTTCACATCAGGTCACTATTTGGATTTCCTCTGCTTTCCCCTCCCTTTCGTGATCAATTTTGGCAGGACTAATTTCCTCACTGCTCCCTCAATAACCAGGGGTATTTGCACCTGCTGTTGCCGCTGCCTCAAAATTTCCCTCCTCTGGATGTTTATATAGTTTGCAACCACCTTCAACTGTTCAGATGTCACGTTCTCCAGGAAACTTTCTCTCTGCTTGATATTATCAATCCCCCCGACCCCAGAAATCCCTCATCTCCATATAGCTCTTACCATCATCTGGCATACCGTGTGCTTTATTTGTTTATAGTTTAAAATAAGCTCCATGAAGATCAGGTATTTTTGTTTGTGTTGTTGAGTTTTATACACTGTAGCTAGAACAGATTCATTCATTGGTAAAAAGAAGATGTCCTGGGTGTCTATGTATGTAATATAACAAGGCAGCTCTGCTGGTTGTCATCAGTCAGAGTCAGACAGAATAGCACAGCCCATCCTAAAAGGTGACCCCAAATCACTCTCACATTCACTTGGTTTACTCTTTGTCACCACTGAAGAAACTTTCTCTCTGCCACCCGGGCAGATGTTCCCTTATCTTCCTTTGTCCCTGCAAGTTCTTTGGTGATTCATATAGTTCTCACTCGTCATCCCAGCCCTCTTAATAACCAGGAAATGTTGGCAGCCAGACAGAGACTGTAACTGGGCTGTGTCTGTGGCACCAGGACGCCACATTCTTGGCTTAGCTTCACTGCTTCCTAATCATTGCCCCCCATGGAGTACAGGCCACAGGGAGGAAATTGTTTCATCTCCCAATCAAAGGATATGCCTTTAAAAGCAGAGAACCATTTTAGCACCTTCAAAACCACTGAGAATTCTGTCCTAACTGGAAATAGATAACAAAAACACACCTTTGCTTCAAATGAGCTTCCTCTCTTTCATGTTGAATCATCAAATCAAGCCATGGAAACTTTAATGTCTAATAAAGAGTCTCTGGTGGATTAAAATCTTCTGCTTATCATAAATTACACTTAACTCAGCATTTACTTATCAGTAACCCTTTTTTAGTATGTTGAATTTGCTTAGAAGTTGATTATATCTGAGCATGATTAGAACATTTTTTTTTCATGTAGGAGCATTTCTTCAAAGGAATCACTGCGTAAAAAATCCACGGCGAGGACAATTGTCAGTGGTGTTTGTTTACAGTGGAAACGTTTGGTTTACTGAGAAAGTGCGTGGGCACTGGCGGGAGGTTGATGGGAATAGAATCATTCCAGTTCAGCTATTTATCTTTAGCAACCTGTGTCCTGACACCTGCTGGGTATGACAGATTTGTACCTTGTCACCACATGTATAACGTGCGTGAGAGAAACGGTAACGGGGTTAACACCACTCTTGGTCGAAGAGAATTTTGTTTTCGCCTGTTCTCTTCCGTGTTACTGTAACACCCTCTGTGCCATTGCCCCCAACCTCCCTCCCTCTTCTCCCCACCACGGAGCTCCCACCCAGATCTCCTGAGAGCAGTTACTACTCAGCCCATCAGCCAAAGTTAGTGGGTTTCCATGGTAACCAGGCAGCTGGTGTCTAGACACTCTGAGAGATGCCTTGCAATTGAGCTGCAAATCTAGCTTCTATCACACACACCCCCTTTCCTCCTCCTCTTCCCTCCCATTTCCTTTTTATTTACAGCAGGGATTAATGCCAACACTGATGGAGTTTCCTTTTGACAGGCCATTAAAGGAAGGGGGGGAAGAGACAGGGTGAAAGCCCCAACTTACTTACTGTCTTGTCATATAAGAGCAGTGAGGAGACAACTGAGGTGACAGACTCTTATCCAGCTTGCTTTTTCTTCCTCACAAAGGATTTTATTTAATTAAAATATTTCAAATTAGAAAACAGTGTCGCTAGTCCATTGGGAGTGATAAGCCTCTTTAAGAGCCAGTAAAAGCATTTTCAGGATAGGGCCTGAGCTGTGGCATTGGATTGAAGTAGAATTTTTTCACCGTCTCTGGGCAATCGATGTAATTTCTCTTTCTATGAAGCTCCAAGGAATTATATGCCTGTAGTACCAGCAGAAAACTAGAAAGTGGGATATAAGAAAATAAAAAGAAGGGTCTCTAGTGACACCTCAGATCTGGAAAAGTTGAGTTTAAATCTTCCTTATGTGTCCCAAGAAAGAGAAAAGCAGCCCTTGACAGCCAGGAGCTGGCTCAGCACTCGCAGGCCAGTCTCTGCGTTCTCCTGACATACACAACTTTACAGAACGCTAGCATCGCAGGAGGGCATGTTGTGTCGTGGATCAAGACATAACACAACCAGCACAGTCACATCTCAGTATGGACTAAATATGAACCGTGTCCAGCCCACAAGATGACCAACTAGTTCCTCAGCCTGGCTAATTCCTCCCTTCATCTAGATAATGTTTAATGAGTGACCCAGTCATAATATTATCTCTATTTTGTGACAACATTCCAATCCAGAGAAAATTCTATTTCCTGAAGTCTACCCTCAAATCACTTAACACAAGCCCAAATAAGTCCTTTCTCATTCCTTCTTACCAAGATGCCTTATGATTCTTCATGATGTCTTTTCAGCTGCAATAGAGCAACAAACCCACCGGTGTTCAAATACATGTGGGTTCCTTGAAGTCTTGGCCAGAAAGCGTTGCTGTGCCATAGAATTTCTTTCTAAATTATTTTGTATACTCATATTAACTTCCATAAAGAATCTTTTTTCTCATCTTTTCCCTCATCAGAATATTTTCTGGATTATCTTTACTCCCAGATTTATTGCTACACTTCACTGAGTTCACTTATTTTCTTTCTAAGATCTTGTAAAAACCTAACTTAGAAAATAGAATTAACTCAATTTGTTTTTTATTTGCTTCTCTCTAGTATTTTCCCATTTTGGGTCTTGATAATTAGATAAGATGGCTCAGGGCACTGGATGAGTTTTATAAATATCCTTTGGGATATTTATGACTTGAGTTAGCAGTGATGACAGCGACATGTGGATCAGCTGTACAACAGACATCATACTTGTCTAACCAAAATTACAGTGAGACTCTGACACAACTTAATTTTTTAATTTAGTATACACATGGAAAATGATGTCCTTATTTCACACTCAGTGTGTCAGAGGATTTTTTGAGGCAGCAACTATGTCTTCTTTAAGTTATCATCTGCCAGTTTAAAAACAAAAAATTATTGGCTCGGCGCCTGTAGCTCAAGTAGCTAAGGTGCCAGCCACATACACCTAAGGTGGCGGGTTCAAATCCATCCCGGGCCCCCAAAAACAACAATGATGGTTGCAACCAAAAAATAGCTGGGCGTTGTGGCGGGCGCCTGTGGTCCCAGCTACTTGGGAGGCTGAGGCATGAGACTCGCTTGAGCCTGGGAGTTGTAGGTTGCTGTGAGCTGTGATGCCACAGCACTCTACCCAGGGGGACAGTTTGAGGCTCTGTCTCTAAAAAAAAAAAAAAAAAAGTATTTTAGCTATTACTATCTGTCGCAGAGAGGAACTTTTGAAGAGGGATACCTTAGGAATAGAATGAACGTTAAGATGGTTCAGAGGTCACTGTCTTCACCATCACCCCCTGGAATGCCGGGTTGGTGAACTGTCAGATCTTGCTTCGAGACTCACCAATGAGATCATTCACCATTTTTCTTTCAGGGTGAACTCTATATTTGGCTTTGGAGTCAGTATCATTCCCATGTCTTAGAATAATCAAAAGAGCCCCATCACAACTTGCTCAGCCCCAACTCAACCCGTGCCACACTCGTGTGCCCCCCAGTAACTGGTTTCTTCCTTGGGAACAACCCACTAACTAGACTCCTGCTCAGTTTGCATGGCCTAAGTTCCTATTTGGTTCACCTTTTTTAGCCTCTGAATTTTTTTTTTAAGATTAAGACCTAACCTTGTTCTCATCCCCATTAGAGATGAGAATCCTGTCCCTGGGCCCGTGATTAGGAGGAGACCTTATTGCTGATTGGCAGTTTTCCCCAGATGCCCCAGTTGTCTACCAGCCTCTTCATGGAGGCTGTGTCTTACTCGCCCTCAATGTTTGCCAACTTCTTTGCCACTGATCTCCTTTTTGAGCCCTGCCCTTACTCAGATACTTCAGATATTACCCCCACCCACATGTACTTCCTTCCACTCTGTATTACTGGCTGCATGCCTAAACTGTAATAGTATGGCAAGTCTCTATTCCCTGGTATTTTATTTTTAATTATATCAACACAGCTCTTATGTTTCCTTTTTTTTTCTATTTCATGGCCTCAGTTAGCCATGTCTCAGATAAAAAAGATTCAACAGATACCTGTACATTTGTAGACAGAGGACATTGAACTTGAGTCACTGAGAGAATAAGGTCAATCTGCTTACATTTGTAGTGATAGTGGCCAAGTGATGTCTAATGCTACAGGATTAGAGCCAGATATGAGGTCAAGGATGTAAAAAATTGTTTGACAGTAGAATTTAGAATTTGATGGATGTGAGACAGAGCCCTTAATGTTTTTTTTATAAAGTAAGATGCTTACAGTAGTGTTTAAGCATTAATAATATGACAGTGATAATATATATTTGGTGGTTACCTAGATGGAGGTGAGGGTTAAAATCATTAGAGAGGATGAGTTTTCTGATGTGAACTCTACAAAAACAATAAAGAATTAAATCTTAGATTGTGGTTCTTCTAGAGGATAGGGAGAGAAAACTTAGACCCAGAATGACAAAAGAAAAGCTCAAAAATAGAAGAAATAAATTCAGAACCTGGTCTTCATAGATATCGAGAAAGGAGAATATTTTAAGAAGATGTAAAATCAAAACACACCAACAATTAAGGAGATGATTTTACTCAGTTGTTGTAATAGGGATCACAGGTCCCCAAATTGTAGTATCTTAGCAGGGTAGCTTTCCATTAGACTTTTATAGGAAGGAGGAAACAAGTTACAGGTGAGGTAATTTACTACTGGGATTGTTTGTAATCACAGGAAGTACAGTCTATTGAATAGAATTTGTTTACCTGTGCATCTAGCTCCTTTCAAGGCCAAACAATTCTAATCTTGGCTAAACTTTCATGACACAAAGAATGGGAAGGTGGGGGATCTGTGTCTGGTTTTGTCAGTAGGTTCAGGAAAAAGAGGAATGGTCTATGTGTGGCCTTGTTATGGGTAAACAAGGGGATCATCCTGAATCTTAGAGGAATCTGAGAAGGAGTGAACAGCAAATCATGGGGAGAAACATATTCTTTGTGGTTAGCTACTTCCTGGAGTTCAAAGGATGAGGAAATTTAGAAAGGAAAAGATTAAGACAATTTCCCAACTGTTGCTGTTTTCTGGAACATAGAGCTAATACTCAAAGAAAGATCAAGAACAAAAAAGCAACAGTAAATGAGAAAGGGCCTTAGGGTTTGAGATACAGACATATATTGAATTCAAGAGACCATTGTGTAGCGAGGTTAAAATCACCTTAGGGAGGTACAAAGGAGGTGAAGTGGGACAAAGGTGGCCGAATTACAGTTTATTCTTTCATGATATTTGTTGATTGAAAAGGTAAAGTATAGGTTTGTAAACTTTATGAGAAAAGAGGCTGTCATTGCCGTTTAGAAGGGCTCTGTATTACACAAGGCAGAATACATTGAAGATAGATTTGTTCTGTGTTATTCTCGAATACAGAAGTCCATAAAAGCTTAGAGGCAGTAGATTCAGCTGACTATCAGGAATAATGTGCAGGTAGAGCTGGAATGGGCTGTTGAAGCAGAGGCTGTCCATCTGTCTGGGGGATAGTAGGCGATTCCTCCACTAGCTGGGAGATTGCTGAAGAGTTTCCAAGGCCTCTTTCTACTGTAAGGTTTCTGTTATGGATTCTAATTACTTTCAAATAAATGAACTGTTTAGAAAAGGAAGATAATAGAGGTAGTTTCTACATATAAAGTATGACTTGGAAAATGACTTTACTATAGGGAAAAAAACACCGGGTTGAGAAGAGAGAGGAATGATTTTTCCAATGGGAGTATTATATGATGGGCAGAACGTGGATTACTCTATAGTGCTATCCCAGAAAAGAATACAAACTCACCATGAATCTTTGTTCTTTAACTGCTTATTGCCCCAATGTTCTTAAATAGCCAAATCTATAAAATCCTTTGCCACTACATATAAGAACTTAGAGCTCTTTGACTAAAGAAAATGAAAAATCATACAAACACTAATATTGCTTTTTCAATATGGTGCTACTTGTGTTCCAGTGAGTGTTATTGATTCTTAAAGCAATTTCTTACTCAAAGGCAGCATGACAATTTGGCAGGCCCCAGGAAGCCAGAGCACACAATGAGTGAAAAATGAATTGTCCCAGTAGGATGTGTGGGTTGCATTTATTTACCCACGTGCAAGCACATAATACAAACACCTTTTCTTGTTACAATAATATTTTAAAAATTAACTTCAAAAGTGAGTTAAACCCCCACAGTTGGCTTTTAGTGCTGGAGAAGGAAGGGGGGACAGAAAAGGGGAATGAAATACACTTTCATTTCCTTTTCCTTGGAACACAGAAATGATCTCTTAGATATATATATGTATATATCTCTGATATATTAGATGTAATGGCATTTGGGGTAATTTTAGCTACTGTTGGACATTTATGACCCCATAACTTTTCAGTCATTTACTTTATGAAGACCACTACAATGGATAATAACTGTTTAGCCTAAGTTGCTAATTTTAGAGATTCTCGTGTTTTTTTTTTCCTCTCTGCACAGAATATACACTTCACCTCCCACAATCTGAAAATAGCATATCAAAATTTGATGAGAACAATAATCCTCAGCCCTAGTTCTGCAAGCCTCCAGATCATCTAAAATTAGTTTTGGTAGCCCTTAAAGCAAAATTATATTGAATTACCTTGTAGTTCACAAAGGAAATAGGAATGGAGGGAAGGAGGGAATGGAAAAGAGAGGGAGGGTTAGAGCTACATACTATATTTAGAACTACTGGGGGGAGATACAAGTTAAAATCAAACAGTAGAATCCACTCAACCCAAAGGACTGAAAAATCCATATGATCTTACAGAAGGATGGCTAAATTCTATTTAGTTGTGTGATTTTGGACAAGTTACAGAAGCTCTCTACCTTCAGGTTTTCTCAGGGAATGAGGGCAGTCCTGAGATTAGATCATCTCTAAGGTTTCTTCAGCTTCTACTAGTCCATAATTTTGTGAACAATCATAAGTTAAATCTGTGACAATATACAAGGGCTGACTGGAAAATATCCAGCCACGTAATGTGAAAAATAGAGACCTAAATGGCTGGATACTTTCGTGTGTACAGATTTTGTGGTTTTGTCCTGAATTATGTGATTTCTCTGTTTGCATTGATAAAATTGTCAAGACAACTGCTAAGTCTCTAGTTTTCTTTGTGCTATGTAGACACAGCCATAAGGAAAAATTAAACAACAAAGATAAATAATTGTCTGGCTAATCTCAAGTACTACCCAAACACATCATGGCGAGTCATGGCGAGGCACAAGCTGAGTATGACTCATAAATGCAGTGCTTTTATTTAAAAAATTCAAATGTCACCCAACAGATACTTGTAAGTAGGAAATATTTTTAGGCAGCTGTAGTCACTAGTGCTGTGACTATTACAGAGGAAGAATTATGTCTAGCTTTGGTTTCTGTATTTTAACCCTGGAGTCAGAAAATTAAATCACTTAATTGAGTATCAGATCATGAGATCTAGCCAACCTATATTTTATTTTTATTTTTTATTCATTTATTTATTTATTTTTATACATTAGGTTTCTCTGTTTTCTGGGCTAGTGTGCTGTGGCATCAGCCTAGCTCACATTAACCTCAGACCCCTGGGCTCAAAGTGATCCTCTTGCCTCTGGCTCTGGAGTAGCTGGGACTATAGGTGCCCACCACCATGCCTGGCTAGTACCAGATCTCACTTTGAGCTCACTCCTGAGCTCAAGCTATCCTCCCACCTTAACCTCCCAGTGTGCTAGGATTACTCGGCTTACTTTTGTTTTTTAAGATAAATATTGCAAATATCAACATTATAATAAGGTATACTAAATTAAAGCTTTATAAATGATTAATCAAATTTCTAGATGGAAATCAGAACTTCTGGAAAATTCATTAACTTTCTCAGAATCTAACAGACACAAACTACTATAGTAACACTTTTAGAACTGATCACTGAATAAGGTCTATGGTGACTATTGAAAAATATGGGCATAATATAAAGACCTCAAACTTCTAAAGATTTATACAATGTCCAAGTAACTTATTAATAGTTAAATAAACTCAAACAACTATGAGAAAGAAAAAAACAGAAAGCAGTTTCAATAAAAAATTTCCAACAAACATGATTATTTGTTTAACTTTTCCTCATTTGGGGTAGCGTCTATGGCTCAGTGAGTCAGGTGCTGGCCCCATATACCGAGGGTGGCAGGTTCAAACCTGGCTCTGGCCAAACTGCAACAAAAAAATAGCTGGGCGTTGTGGCAGATGCCTATACTCCTAACTACTTGGGAGGCTGAGACAAGAGAATAGTCTAAGCCCAAGAACTGGAGGTTGCTGTGAGCTGTGATGCAACAGTACTCTAACCAGGGCAACAAAGTAAGATTCTATCTCACAGAAAACCCCCCCAAAACAAAAAACAAACAAACAAACAAAAAAACCCTTTGCCTCATTTCTTAAGTATGGACCTAAATAATTAACATCAAATATATGAAGTATTATTTTTGAAAATCATTAACTTTCTCCAAAGTATAGCAGAAGAAATCATAGACCATCTTTTGTGGAAGGGGATGGAGCTTCTAACTTTAATCACGTTTGAAGAAGATTCCAAAAGAAGCATGGCATTTCTTTGCCTAGAAATCTTTTAAGAGGACAGCCACTTCCTGCTCAAGCTGACTCTTTATTCTTCCCAGTCTGCTGGGATTCCTTTCTTGAGAAGGCCCAGAAATGAGGGAGTATAGTGCATATGTAGAAAAAGTAGCCCCATCAGAGCACTGTCCCCCAGAGATTTCTTTCTTAACATATGCCTTGTCCCCAAGTGATGGCAAGACTTCCTGGAAATGAAAAGATCTTTCTTGTAATAAAACTAAAAAATCTCACTGTTTCTGACTGTTTTCCTTCAACTTAAGGCACCAATTATTAACAAAAAGTCTTAGGTCTCTTTCAAGTATAAGAGTCTGTCATTGTGACTGAATAAGGGAATTTTTAAAAAAAATTGGTTATGATGTATTAAGCCTGGAGTATTTCTATCCCCTCTTTAAGTTGCCAGCTGGATGCAAGATTTACTACACAGTTTGGGGGTAGGTAGTAACGTGACTTTTTGCTCATTCAGGGTGGTAAACATACTTTTTTCCCCTACAGACTAACCCAGAGACAAGGTTAGTTCATTTTAAATAGAGAAGTTATTCTATCTCGAAGTCCTTTAAAGCCTGACAGTTAAGCAGCCCTGATTCTTACATCACAGAATCATGACTTTTTTTCTTTGCTGCCCTTCCAGTCTGGCCAGTGGTTCCCTTTGCCTTTGCAATCATTTCTGGACTTTGGTCCCTGACTTCAAAGTCTTTTTCAAAGAACTGGGGTTTTTTTCTTGTTCTTTTTTTTCATGCTGCAAGCAAAAACTTTGTAACTCACAGACTTTCTCCCCCTTTCTTAGGATATTTGAAAAAAGTCTTTCTCTTTGGCTGTGGGCTAAAATTGGATAAGCATAAATTAGTGAGGAAAAAGGGAAAAGATAACTCTTATTTATTAGGCATCTATGTGAGCGAGGAAGTGGCACTTGTTCTGTTTAGGGATTTTATTCTCATTTAATGTTCATCACAAATTTTTGTATGTGTGTATTATTATTCCTACCTTATGAATGGAAAAAAAAGAGAAAATGCACCTTGAATACCTGTATTCAGTTGATGATTTAGAAGATAAATATAAAAGAGAAAATGCATATTAAATACCTACTACAATTGTGTAACCTCTTAGTACAATGTGTGGTAAATAGTAAACCAATGCTAGTTCCCTTCCATAATTATAAGAACCAACTCTTACAAGTAGTTACATAAACATGCCATTCATCGTCAAGTACTTTAAATATATTTAAAACATATTTAATTCTCAGAATAACCCCATGAGGTAGGTACCAATATTATTACCAATTACACATAAAGAAAATTGGGCAATAAGAGGTTAAGTAACCTACCCAATGTCATAGTAGGTGTCAGAGATAGAATTTAAATGCAAACATTTCTGGCTCTAGAATCAGCTTCCTTAACCACTACTCTATACCACCTAAAAAGTTATAGTTATGCTTATAGTATGTATCTATTTTTTACTTCGTTTCTTATATCTCCATAACTTGTTATCAAATTAGAAGATAAATATAAAATTAAAATGGACAACAGAGAATGAGGGGATAATGTTTATCATAGCTATTAGGATAATAGTGAGGTCCCTTTTTAATAATCCAATATTTTGCTATTTCTTCCAATTACGGCAACATTATAGGTCCACACTTTTTTTGCTTGAGGTAATTGAGGTTTTATCTACATGTCACAAAACATTCTTAAGATTTTCCCATTTTTCCAATACTTTCTTTCCTCTCATAAATATTAAATGCCTGTATTATGATAAACATGATGCTAGGAGTTGGGGGTCATTCAGATCCTTTGGTTCGTTTAAAAATTTATATACATTAGGTCAGTACTCCACTCTGGGAGGCCAAGATGGGTGTATTGCCTGAGCTCACAGGTTGGTTGTACACCAGCCTGAGCCAGAGCAAGACCCTATCTCTAAAAAGAGCCTTGTGTTGTGGCTGGTGCCTGTAGTCCCAGCTACTTGGGAGGCTGAGGCAAAAGAATAGCTTGAGCCCAAGAGTTTGAGGTTGCTATGAGCTGTGACACCATGGCACTCTATTAAGGGTGACAAAGTGAAATTGTGTCTTGGAAAAAAAAATACGTATATTTGTCAGGCATGTTTACAAGTTCTTTATATTCACCACTGAGAGCAATAACAAAATATTTTATGGAGTTTAAATTCTAACAAATGTCTGTCTACTTTTCTTCTGAGAAGTTAGTTCATAGTCAGCTGAAAAAGACTAGGAAGGATACTTCAAAGTAGCATATCACACAAGGGATATAATTTCCATATAAAGAGAAAGAAGTGATTAATTCTGCCTGGGGTAGGTTTAGAGGTTGGACACATCATGTGAGATGAGTCATTAGGGTTCATAGACACTAACTCCCAATGATTTGACCTTGAAAATATACCTACATGTAATATTACTAAAGTAATCGGCTAGTCTACCCCCCAACTTCAATTTGTCAATTTTGGTTAAAGGGCTATCTTTGGTCCAGAACTCTAGAATAAGAGCCTCCTGAAGGAAATTTTTGTGCAGTTAATTTCTGGTGGAAAGCCATAGGAAGTGAAGGAAGTGGACAGGGCAGAGGAACAACCCAGGTGCAGATGAGAGTTTGGGAGAAGTGTGGTCTCGTCCTGATCGCACAGAAAGCTCTGAAGCACAAATTGCAACACTAAGGTTTTTTAATCCAAAATCAAGGATTCCTGGTGAGCAGAGGGGACACCTCAGGCAACCCAAATTGAAGTGGCTACCAATATGAATTGGCCACCACCCCATGGGCAGGTGAAGGCTGTCAACATCCAACAGCAGCTAAGGGATGAGGACACAGGCCTATGAAAGAAGGTCAGAGAGGGTCACCAGTAAGGAACATAGAACATCTAGAAAGAAGGTAGACGTGGAAAACGTTTGAATGGCAAGTGAGGCAACAGAGAATATTGAGTTTTTTTTTTTTTTTTTGCTATTTCTTTTTGTTCTGCTAGTTTGTTTATAAAACCTGAAATATGTGAGTTATTTTTTACTGTACTCATGGAAAAATCTCAAATGTGGGTAATATAAATTTAGCAAAATAGAAAAGGCTGCACTAGAATACAGGACCCCCAAATTGCAGTTAATTCTTGAAGGCAAATATTTGCTACTTTTTACTTTGGTGAAAGGGAACCTCTTCCATTTTGAAGTCAGAGTCCACAAATGTGTCTTCCTAGTACAATTTAAATGTCTTACTCCAGATACCCTGCCTTCTTTTTTTCCCTAGTGAAGTTTTTAAAGTTGTTTTAATACCTTTAAACACATCCTACACTCTCCAATTCCCCACATACCCCACCACCAGTTTTACCCATGGCCAGATTTTCACATTAACGTTACCTATCTCTCCTCTCAGGCAAGGGAGTTTATAAAGGGGAGAGTCAGCTAAGGTTTTCTCCTCACTAGGAATCCCCTTGCCTGGAATCCTACAAAGTGAAAAGGAAATGAAATTGCTGAAATGTTTGTGCAAACTTGTTTTCTGAGTATTAAACACATTTAAGTATACAACTGACATTGACCTCCTAGAATGAAATGTTGGTAAATTGATTGTGTACTAAAACAACAACATACATTTACTTATTTTACCGGAAGGCCTATATCAAAGAATGCATGCTAACGAATCAAATCATAAAGCACTTTTTTCATGTTCAAGGTAATGTACAGACATTAACTAATTATCTTTTCACAATGCTACTATAAAAAAGGTATTAATAGATAATCAGCTATATCTAAATGTCATGTACACCAAACTAAAATCCCAAACAGAATTCTCCGTTTTTCTGTATTTTGCAAGTATAGGTCAGCCATATATATTTTAGCAACTGATTTATATATTGATTTTAAAAAGAATTTTTCAAACCTTCTCAGTTTATGGATAAGCAGTTTTTTCATGGCACCCCAAGACCAAAAGAAATACTTAATCATTTGCTTATTAGGTAGTTAAGGTCAAACAAATTAATCATAGTGCATTGCACAGTATGCAGCGGGCACCGTGTCCCTCAACTCCGTGAGTGCACTGTGGCGTCCAAGAATATATCGGTGTGTAGCTTAGGGACCCCAATTTAAAATGCTAATTTGGTAGCACGTGCCATGCAATGTAGATAACTTAGTATTCCCATGTAAAATATGGGTATTTACCTGCTCTTTTTTTTTTTTCCCTTATAGATGTCATGGGCTGTACCCTGACATAATTTTTACTGTGAAAATCAAGGAGGGGAAACGTATGTTCCATTCCAGTTCTGTACAGGGGTTCTCAGACCGTGAGTCGGCACCCACAGGAACTGTATTAAAGGGTCAGGGTGTTAGGAGGGCTGAGAAACACAGTTTTAGAAGATAATTTAGATATTTTTACTCACATATTTCAAACATATTTGTTGGCTTTAAGCCTGGTAAAAACTGGTTTGTAAAGCGTTTAAAGAGAGAAAATAACAATGAAACATTTTTCTGATTCACTAATCAGTATAAAAAAGTACTCCTCGAGTTGACTGTCAGTGACATAGTTCCACTCATTGTGGTGTTTGGTCTGCAATTTGGTTTAGTTGGAATTCTTTAAAAATTATTTTGAATGAAATTTTCAAAATATATACACTCTTTCTGTTGAGGTCCTCAGGCCCTTCAGCCTGCTGTTTTTGTCCCTGGTTATGGTTTGGGGCAGAGAATTTTCATTATAAATGGTCCTTCATAATGAAAACTAGTTAACGAAAAATAGTTACTAATAAAATTCTCTCAGCAAAGAACCCTCCCAGAATGAATCCAAAGTTTTATGATTTCTGTCTGTCCAAATGATTTAAGAACACAGCCCATGTGCTATTTTCTTTTCCTTCTTTTCCATTTTTATGTTTTGGTAACATAGTAAAACCAAACCACCAGCTTCACTGCCCTAGCCATCCAGACCATCAAGGCGTGAAGATAAAGCACATTTGGGGGATTTGAATCTCATTGCCTCTGTCTCCTAGAATGAAATCATAACAAGACAGAGGGAGAGAGCTGGGCTATGAGTCAGGAGTCCTGGGCTTCAGTGCTGCTTTTTGCACTTTTGTAACCATAGATAACTTACCTCATCTCTTATATCCTCAATTTTGTTATTAAGAAATTTGGGGTTAGTTAAAATATCCCTTATATCCTTTCAAGCTCTAAGATTCTCAAAGCTGTCAAAGAAAACTATAAATTCCTTCACAACAATTTGTGTGTGTGTGCACACATGCACATCCATGAGTAGACACGTGTGTGTTTAGAATTCCCCTAGAAGAGCAGTACATTTTGTTTAAAAAGAAATTTTGAAATTATTTGAAGGCAAAGTGCTATGAGCCAACATTGCAGCTATAGTAATGACTACTGGCAATTAACTTATGTCAACCTCATAAGAATTTGAAAATGATGAAAGAACATGTCTTCTGGAACATAAGTCCTTAGGAGTCCCTGGTGAAGTTTGGGCACACATGGGATTTTGAACTTTTATATTTTTATACACACACACACACACACACACACACACACACACACACATATATATATATATATATATATATATATATACCAGGCATAGTGGCTCCTGCCTGTTATCCTAGCCCTCTGGTAGGCCCAGGTGGGTGGAGTAATTGAGCTCAGGAATTCAAGACAGAGTCTCACTCTATGCCCTGGGTAGAGTGCCAAGGCATCATAGCTTACAGTAACCTCAGACTCTTGGGCTTAAGCAATCTCCTTGCCTCAGCCTCCTGAGTAGCTGGGACTATAGGTACCTATATACCTTTATATAGATATTTAAATATATGTATAAATATATTTTGTATTTATATAAATAAAAAATATATGTTTTTTTATTATACATTTATATATAATTCTACAAAAAAGAAGAAAACCAAAATTCCTAGGCTGAACTATTTCTGATTATGACTATTAGCAGCACTCAAGATCACATTACCTTTCTGCCCCTCCCGTGGCATTTCTCACAATTGTCGAGTGTCACGGGAGCCATCATTGTTTATCTCTCTGCCGATCCTGCATTTTTCCTTCCCTCCCACCTACTGCGCCTCAGCCAACCTGCATGCGCTGCGTGTAACTGGGCTGGGAGAGGAGATGAGGGAGTGAGTCTACTTGACTGTTAGGTTAGAGTGAGAATACCCCCAAATTTTTGTTTTGACTCAACTTTTAGAAGTTGACCTATTCATTGTAATAATGGTAAGAAATAAAGTTAACATCATTTAATTTATATATTAGTCTAAAAATGATTGAAAACAACTATTGAAGCCTTATTAATTCTAATTATTGATGCTTCTACATGTTTCTAATGGGGGAAGAAGACAGAATACTAATTTTTGATGATTTGGTAGACACTCTGTGTAAATAAGGCTAGTCATCGTTATTTCTCTGGCTTTTGTTTTAATTATTTTCACATCTCTCTGGGTCTCTTCTCTTTTCAGATAAAAACCATTAACTTTTTTTCTATAGATTAGAAATCTCATATTCTATCCCAGCTATTCTTTAAAAATAGCTCTATTTAATTAATTAGTCACTCACATCCTATGCTCTCCTCAGAGCCAGAGACTTTATAGCAACATTCTGAAGGAAAAGGTCTCTTAATCATTTTTCTGGGAAAAAGGATTTTTTTCTCCTTTGGGAAATTATTTTCATCCTCCTAGGATGAGAACATAAAACTTGATGGTTGGAATTTGGGTGAGTAGATTTCCCAAATCCATAGGCTGGATGAAAATCTAACAAAATCCAAATCCCATAAAAAGGATTAAAATCTCAACATACTACATTTCACAGTTATAAAATTTTAAAGTGCTTTAAAATACTTACCTTTACACTTCAAACAACCTACAATAAGGTGGAACAGGTATTATGTTCTGTATTATTTATTTAGGAAACCAAGGCAAAGTAATATGACCAGTTAGTGGTAGAGTTAAAGCTAAAATATAGATCAGCTTGGTCCCAGGCCTAAACTTTTAGGGAAAGCAGTAGAAATAAATATGGCATGTTTCAAATATCTCTGGGAGCCCACCCTGCTGCCTCTGAGTTTTCTTCTTGGTTAAATTCTTATTTGCTACTATTTAGAATCATTAAGTAAATACTCTTATTATCTCTCTCGGAAAGTGTAGGTGTTATTATTTGTGCTATTTTCTCCAGACATCAAAATGGTGCATGCTGGCTAAGTATTTTATTTTGTTGTTTATTGTTTGTTTGTTTGTTTAGACAGAGTCTCACTATGTCACCCTCGGTAGAGAGCTGTGACATCATAGCTCATAGCAACCTCAAACCCCTCCACTACAGGAGTTTTCTCTTGCCTCAGCCTCCCAACTAGCTGGGACTATAGGTGCCCACCACAATGCCTAGCTAGTTTTAGAGATGAGGTCTTGCTCTGGCTCAGGCTGGTCTTGAACTCATGAGCTCAGGCAATCCACCCACCTGGGCCTCCCAGTAGCTAAGTGTTTTGAAAGCAATTTAAAATATGAAGCATGGTGATGAGAAGAGTATAATATGCATCCCAGTGACCACCAAAAGCCACCATCCAGGCTCCAGATTGACATCTGGTACACAGCTAAGAGAAAGACCATGTAAGTAACACAAAGGCCATCTGTGAGTTAGACGCCAATTTTTTTTTTTATTACATTCCTTCCAGCCTTTGAGGTGATGATGTTTAATATTCAAAGAAGATGAAAATAAAATGAGAAAGGAAGTGAAGACCCAGCACAGTGATGATTGGTAGAGTAATTGTGGGCATGGCCCCAGGATGATAGCAGCTTCGACTTAATCAATGTTGACAAGGCTGGGGAGAGCTGGGCAGGTCCCAAGAGGTAATGTTTTACTCGGAAATCCACTCAACCTAATTTCAGTAATGTAGGGCTGTGGAGGGGCCTGGACCAGAGCCAAAAAGCAAGACCATTAGAGCTCAGCATAGGCGATGGCAGCTGGGAACACCACCAGCCTTCCAAGTAGCATTGCAACCAAGCTGCCTGCTGATCACACAAGCAGCCTCAGCTGCATATGCTCCTGGTATTTGCTCACCAACAGAATGTGCAGACATACTATTCTCACCCTTTCGAGGAAATGAATGGAATTTGTAAAGGCAAGAGCTGCTTCCAGAATCTGTTTTAGCAAGGATCAGAGAGCCAGTTTGGCAAACATGTTTTAGGGACGGACTCCTGTGAAATTGTCCACCCAAATCCCCTTAGTCTTTTAAGACTACCATTGTACTGTTTGAAAATGCATAACTTAGACCTTTATTACTTGCTGTCGTAATGTGCTTTTGATCTTTCTTAGGAATGATTGTTGTGAATCAAGAATGTGTAAATGACCAGACTGATTCACTTTTCAAAACTTCTGAGACTTAATGAAGTTATTCAACTTTGAAATCCAAGAGAAGTGACTCAGGAGCAATGATGCCCCTTTGGGGCATCTTCTTGCCTAGCTGCTTCTTCCCTGTACTGTCCTTTCAACATATCCATGCAGGATTCTGCTAGTATATAAATTCCGAGAAGGTAGAGATGGTAGCTTCGCGTTTTCCTTGTTCTATCACTGCCGCAATATCTGCAGTTCGCAGAGAGCCTGTACCACGTGGTGAGGCTCAGCTCCTTTCACTGGACTAGTAAGTGATCGAATGAATACATTTTTCTTTCCCTTTTAAAGGATCTTCAACTAAGTATGTTGAGATTACATGGTTTTCCTGTCCCTAATGGTACTTTTCTCTTTTTAAGTTAACGTAGCAATGATTGAATTCATGGAGGCTGCCAGTAGGCATGGTAGTATCCAAGTGGTCATTGGGCTTGGAAGAGCATTGTTTTTGTCAAGGCTAAGATGTAATGGCATGGGCAGGTTATTATAACTTACTGTCAGATTCCAACATCATCTGTCCAAATTGAATATAATTTTTGAGACTAAATGGTATGCACACAATTTAAATTGTGACACCACACATGAAGAGGGCAGATTACCCAAGTTGCTGAGCACTCTCCTATCTTAAGCCTTTCATATGAATAAAGCTGTTTACTCCTGAAAATATGACCATGTTCCACTTGAAAAATATATTTCTTAAAATATTTATACCTTAAAACAAACAAACAAACAAACAAACAATGTCTAATATAACTAAAAGAACTACTACTTATACCCAAACTGAAAAACAACAGTTTAGCCCAAACTAAAGCACATCATCAATTTTGTTTTGTTCATTTTTTTTTATTTGTTTGGGATGCAGACACATTTTTATCTAATGATAGAACTGAACTTGCAGGGGTTGATGCCTGATGAAGACTGACTGGAGAGAAGACATCAGTGGGTAGTTAATAGTAATGACCTTTGGTAAGGACGAGCATTGTTCACTATATATATAATGTGTATATAATATACACACATATTTTATATATACACATATCTCCTGTGTTTCTTAGCCTGGCTACTATGACAAAGTACTATAAAGTATATCGTGTATAAATATCAGAGATTTATTTCCCATAGTTCTAGAATCTGGAGAGTACAAGATCAAGGTGCTGGCAGATTCAGTGTGTGGTGAGGGACTGATTTCTCATGGTCTTGTGGTGGCTTCTTGCTATATCCTTGTGGAAGGGACTTGACAGTTCTGCATGGTCTCTTTGACAAAGGTAGTCATGAGCACTCTGCTCTTGTGATCTAACCACGTCCTATTCATCTTGGGGGTTAGGATTTCAACAAATAAACTTTGGGAGAACAGAAATATTCAGTTCATAGCCCTATGATTCATTTAATTTTGCTTTTTCTAGAATGTCTCAACAGAAGCATTAGTGTCAATGTTACATGTTAATGTCTAATATAAGTAAGAGTACTGTTCAGAGCCAAACTGAAAAACAACAAGCATTCCTGCTCCCCGCCTTGCTGGGTTTCAGCCATTGTGCCAGTGACTCCCGGTTCCATTTGCCAGCTCCAGGCCCTTTCACTCACTTTCACGCACTGTTTCTATGTCACTTGGCACTGAAAATGTGACTTTGGTCTTTTAACTTTGAGCCTCTTCTTAAGTAATAACTGTCTCAGAAGGAGGTTGATCCTCTAGATGAGGAGTGTGGTTATTTACTCTAATTGGATCATGGTAATTGAAGTGACCAGCTGGCATCAGCCATTCATCTGTCTTTGACACTCACCATGATCATCAAAGTCTTTGCACAAAATACTAAAGATTACGTATTAACTCATCACAAATTGTGTAATTAGTGCTGGAAAGTGCCAAGACCAGATTTCATATTATGGAAGACTAATCAGGGCTCTTTCATTCATTATGATCTGCTTTTAGCAACACAGTTTTTAGACTTTGTAGGCTCTAGCTCCTGGCCTAAATACCTGTGGACTGCCTGGTTTAGTTCCTGCTCTGAGCCTGCTCATCCTTCTTGGGTAATACTAAAGGCAGGGAAAGCAATCTAAAGGTGAAGCTTCCTAGGTGACTCTGTCCAGGGTTATAACTTGCTGCTGTTTACTAACAGGGTGGCCTTGGGTACATTATTTACTCTTCCCATGGCTCAGCTTCTCCAGATGTAAAATGGGATAATTAAGGTAGCTGCAAGGATTAAATGAAATAATACAAGTACACTTAGAACTGTTCTGAGAAGATAATAAGAGCTCAACAATGTTAGCTATTAATACAAAGAGCCAGGAAAGTCATAATCCATACTTCTTTCCAAGTTGTTCTTTTCAGGCCACTGAATAGAACAGATAAGAAAATGTAGATATATGCTCAACATGATTTAATAACTACGACTTACCTTGGGTTGGCATCCAGGGAAGAAAGAACAAGTTGAGAACTTCTTTACAACACATGAGCTCCAATGGACTCATTTATACAAAACTTGGATTTTCTTCATAAATTCCCCCTTGGAGGAGGTTAAAATCTTTCCCAAATTCATGCAGTCTCACATCAAAGTAGAGCTAGGTAGAGCAGACCCATTATAACTATAGTTTTCTTCATTTGCACATGAGGTTTATTTTTAAAAAAGTATTATTATGGGTTCTTAGCTTACCCCACTTTTTTGATTATAAAAGTTATTACTTTATATTACTTCTTCCCCCCAATATTTTGTTTCTCCCCATAATCTCTTGGTAGCCTATAAAAAATTAATTGAATTTACCAACTTGATTCATTTTATTTCTGCTAATAAGTCATCCTTAATCTCAAAGATGACTTTTTTGCTCAATATTTAATAATATCAAGATTACTGTCATCTCAGCCAAATTAACATGTGTATAATTGTATGTGTTCAGCTGAACTGAGTTCCAGTTGCATGACTAATGTTTCCTTTGGTAGTCATCTACCAAACTAGTGAACTTCATCAATTTTAATTTTACATTTTGAAGTCATCTTTTTTTCAGCTCAGAAGTTTTTGTAGGTTACCAAAACCTTGTGAACCCTCCCTACTTTGTTTCTGGTGCTGAATTGATAAAATGGTCAATTAATACATTAACCTCTGCTGCTCGAGTTTGGCTAGGAAAACTTGGAAAAGTAGAACTGACCTGGGTTAAGTCCTGGCTTGGTCATGAGAAAACCACATGCTTTAGGGAAAGTCTCTTTATATATCTAGAATTCACCATCCTCATCTGTTAGATGAAGATGTCCATTCACACTTTCACTCAACAAACGCTTATGGAAGCCTTCCTGTGTTAGAGCCCATGCTGGGCCCTGGGTATTCAAAGTAGGGCAGAAGTAGGTATTGCTGTTACTCTAGAAGAGCATATCGTTTAGGGACTGGGAGATGTGAAATGTCCCTCTCATTGCGTATATTCTGATTATGAAATTTATTGTTTATTAAAGGTATATTGTAAAAGGTTTTAAAAAGGCAATAATATTTGCTGGATTTTTTTTTTTTTTTTTGCTACTTCTCCTCAATACCTATACAAGTGTTCAATAATAACTTGTTGAGCAAATAAATAAATAATTGTATGTAAAACACTTTGAGGCATTTGAGAAAAAGAAAATATATATATTGAACATCTCCTAATAAGAAATAGACAGCAATACTTTATTGTCCTAATAAACCAATTTGCGCTGAATTTCACCCCTTGTGTTAGGTCCACATGAAGGATGACAAGAGAAATTGGGGGAATTTGGGGGGATCTAACATAATTCCAGTCCAACAAAGCAAAGGGCAGAAATTGTGGCTGCGTCTCAGAGTTGTCTGCATTTTTTTTTTTGCAGTTTTGGCTGGTTCCGTGTTCGAACCCTCAACCCCTGGTATATGGGGCTGGCGTCCTACTCCTTGAGCCACAGGTGCCACCCAGAGTTGCCTGCATTTTTGTTCATTTGTTTCTCCCCTTTTCCGTTTTCTTCCCTTTATTCCACAAACATACAATTGTCACCTTACTCACCTTACTTCTCCTTTTCTCTTTGAGTTTCTGCATGTCCCTCAAATTGTGCATTGTAGCACCCACATTTTTATGTTAGTAGGAGAGAATTGAAGTTTTCTCTTGCTCCTACAACTGATTTGGGTACTAATGTCAATATTGTGTTTCTTTTGCAGTTTGAAGAGACCACTAAAAAGGTTGTTTTTGACTCTGGGCATGCCTCTGGTATCCTAAGATGTAAGCAGCATTAGGGGACTAAGCAGATTTTCTATAAGAATTCTTGATTGCTATTGAAGGAGCTAAGTAAAATAAATCTGGAACCTTTCTTCTGGTAGGAAATCAAATGATTCATTAGCATACCAAAGTTCTATAATACCTGGGAAATAACAGCTGATACAGAATATTATGATGATCAGAACTGAGTTAGTTTCACCCAAAAACTTGGATTGGTTCACTGGTTCTACAAGAATTTATAGTTACCTTGGAAAGAGACAGCCTTAAAAAATCTTTATGGGTAGTAGTAAGTAGTATAACTAGAATATCTACATTTTAGACATATATTAAACAGTGAGTTATGAACCCTAAAAATAAATCAGACTTAAAAATTTTGGTCATCATATGGTGAAATTACCCATAGTAACTATTTACTTTATTTATCAGACCAACCTGTTATGATTCTAAAAAGCATATCTATTTTCAAGAAAATAAGCGTATTTTTGCTCCTTAAAAGGTTTAAAAGAATGCTATTACATAGATGGTCCAAATAAGGAATTCCAAAGATGTGTTTAACAGTGGTGATCTTATTTGGATATAAATGTTCAGTTTCATCTGAATATAAATGTTTCAGCTAACTGATTTGAAAGAGACATATTTTTATAATCTCTTCTAATGGTCTCTTAAATGGCCCCCATTTCTCTAATCTCAACATCTCCCAATAGCAAATCAATTTTATCCAGTATTGCCAGTTTAATCTCCTAAGCATACCTAAGTTATAGTCCTTGCTCAAGTGGTTTCAAGCATATGAATTACCTCCAAATTAAATACAAACTTGTTAGCCTAAGAAGATTTCACTGACTCCAGTTTGCCTTTTCAAGAAAAACAGGCAGCTAATAGATAAGAAGAAGAGGAAAAGGAAAACAACAGTTTAAGTTTAAACAACAGGAATTTTCAACAACAGAATGTGGGAAAATAAAAAAAGAGAGAGAGTTAACATCGCAAGCCTGGGACTACTATCCCTGGGCTTATTTACAAAGTTGACCATTGGCTAGCTTCTGGGAACTTGGATTTTGAGAGGGTTCTCACCATTCCCTAGATGAGAATGGTACTCTGTGCCTATAATCTTTGTGAATACAAGGTGGTTTGTGCTGACCACCTGTTTTCCTTCTGGGAGTGTGGATTTGGTACATGCTAGGCAGAAGGTGCCATGTGACCAACCCCCAGTACAAACTCTGGGCCTGTAGGCTAAGGTGAGTTTCCCCAGTAGTTGGCATTTCACATGTGCCGTCACGATTCATTGTTGGAAGAATTGTGCACATCCTGTGTGACTTGATGGGGGATGAGACTTCGAAGCTTGATTCTTGGTTTCCTCTGAACTTTGACCCATGCGACTTTTCCCTTTGTTTATTTTGCCTTTTGTCCTTTCACTGCAGCTAAGGCACCAGCCACATACACCTGAGCTGGCGGGTTCAAATCCAGCCCGGGCCAGCCAAACAATAATGATGGCTGCAACCAAAAAATAGCCAGGTGTTGTGGCGGACACCTGTAGTCCCAGCTACTTGGGAGGTGGAGGCAGGAGAATCGCTTGAACCCAGGAATTGGAGGTTGCTGTAAGCTGTGATGCCACAGCACTCTACCCAGGGGGACAGCTTGAGGCTCTGTCTCAAAAAAAGAAAAAAAAATAGGGCTATGAATCCAACAGTGTGCTGAGCCCTGTGAGTCCCACTGGCAAATCACTGAACTGAGTGGTGGTCTTGGGGACTCTTCCCACAAAGAGTTTATTGTTTGGCAACACAGGTGACTTCAGGACAAATGAGTTCTCTTTCTATAAGTTGGCATATTAGTAAACTATCTTGTATCATAAACTGAGTTCTATGGAGAAACCAGTGGGAAAAATCATCCTTTGAAAAGTCCTCCTTGTTAAGCAAAGCAATACTGACTCTGTGGATACATGCGTTCAGTTGTAAAGTGCCTGACTGCAAGAAAATGAAAACTACTACAGCACTTCAAAGAGGTTAGTGATTTGTCTGTCACAAGCTGAAGGAAAGATGTCTGGGAGTGACACAGTCACTCGATTTTTTTTTTGTTTGTTTGCTTGCTCTCCACCATCCTGAGTATAGTTTTTGTCCTCATGGTCATAAGAGAGCTGCTACACTACAGGTGTTGTCTGATGTTCCCATCATCAGGAATGGGAGAATACCAAGGGCCTCTCCAAGGAAGTCTCTAACTGACCAGCACTGTGTCATACAGCCACCCATAGCTCATGTAGGAGCTGAAAACTCAACTATTTCACTTTCTAGTCTTTTTGGTACTAGAAATGAAGAATTAGGGGGTTAAGATGGATGCCCTGTGATCTACACAAACTGTGTGTCATAATTCTGGCAATAATAGAACAGAAATACAAGATTGATATTGATTACCTAAGAGAAGATCAAAGCTGTGGGTACCATAATTATAAGGCTGAGAGGTTAAAGGCCACAGTGATATTTCAGTGCAGTGAACTCCTGTCCCTAAGATACCATCGTTCCTGAGAAGTTTTAGATATGCCACTGAACAAGTTCCTGAAGGTAATCTCTTCTGAACTTGGAAATTTTATTAACTGGGATGACAATAATCTTTTTTCCTTAAAGCTCTTGTGTAATAGCATATAAAGAATCGTACCGTCGTATGAACAGATGAGACCACGTACTAACTCTCTTTCCCACCTCTCCCATCTTGTTTTCTTCCTCAGAAGCTGTAGATGAAACCAAACCTAAGGAAAGTGCCCGACAGGATGAGGGTAAAGAAGAAGAACGCGAGGCTGACCAAGAACATGCCTGAACTTGAAGAAATGGCTTTCCACATCCCTCCCCTCCCCTCTCCTGAGCCCTGTCTCTCCCACCCTCTTCTCAGCTCCACTCTGAAGTTTCCCTTCCTGTCCTGCTCACGTCCGTGAGTCTGTCCTCTCCCACCCACTAGCCCTCTTTCTCTCTGTGTGGCAAACATTTAAAAAAAAAAAAAAAAGCAGGAAAGATCCCAAGTCAAACAGTGTGGCTTAAACATTTTTTGTTTCTTGGTGTTGTTATGGCGAGTTTTTGGTAATGATGATCCAATCATTTTGGGAAATTCTTGCACTGTAACCAAGTTTTTTGATCTGGTGCGTGTGGCCCTGTGGGAGTCCACTTTCCTCTCTATCTCTCTGTTCCAAGTGTGTGTGCAATGTTCCGTTCATCTGAGGAGTCCAAAATATCGAGTGAATTCAAATCCATATTTGTTTTCCTCCTTTTCAATGTGATGGAATGAACAAAAAGGAAAAAAAATTCAAAAACCCAGTTTGTTTTAAAAATAAATAAATAAAGCAAATGTGCCAATTAGCGTAACTTGCGGCTGTAAGGCTCCTTTTTCAATCTGAATATTAATAAAACATGAGAGTAATCAAAGACCAGTGGCTCTGTGTTTCTGTTCCATTGGACACACTTTTGCAGCATCTTAGGACACCAACAGCCCTGATAAGGAAAACACAGAAGAAGCCTGAGGTTCCCGTCAGGACCGGTGTCCTTGATGGGATGGATGGTTGGGCCCTGTGCTAGTTTACTAGGTGTGCTGCAATGAAGGAGCACAGATTGATGACTTGAACAACAGACATTTATTCTTTCACAGCAATGGAGGCTGAAAGTCTGGAAGGTGTTGGCAGAGTTGGCACCTCCTAAGGGCCAGGAGGGAAAGACGCATCCCTGGCCCCTTGCCTTGCCTTGGAGACAGCTGTCTGTTCTCTGCACCTCTTCACGTCTTCTCTCTATGCCTATGTTTGTGTCCAAATGTCCTCTTTTTATCAGGATTCTAGTCATGTTGAATTAGATCCCACCCTAATGACCTTGCTTTAATGGAATTAACATCTCTATGTAAGGTCATATTCTGAGATGTTGGGGTAGGACTTAAATATATGAATTGGGGGGCAGGGCACAATTCAGCCCTTAACAGGCACTAAGACTTGCCTTTGCTAAAATAACCTCAGTGCATTTTCGTTACTCAGAGGAGTTAGTTTACTCAATGAAAGGTTATTTTATGTTTTTCTAAGTTAAATATTATAGAGAGGAGCCAGACATGCACCTATTGTCCCAGCTGCTTGTGAAGTTAAGGTGGGAAGATAGCTTAAGCCCAGAATTAGTTTGATCCAACTTTGGCAACATTGATATATATAATATATAATCTGAAAAAAAAATATATATATATAAATAATAGAGACGTGCACAACTTTAAGAAACATCCCTAGGTTTTGTTTAGTTGATTTATTTTAACCCAAGTATTGAGCCAGTCTGTTCTGTCTCTTTCAGTTTATCAAATTCCACTGGGTTTATATTCCCCACACAAGGCAGCTGTCAGATTCTTGATTAGTTATATTTATTGTACTTTCTGATAGCGATAGTATATAATGAAAGGTGTACAGTTGTCACATCCATTGTTAGTCCTTTCCCTTCCAGTTCCAGTTTTTTAAAAAAATGCCTTCTATTAGAAAGTAAACAGTTCTCAGGAGAAACAAAACCATGTCCTTCAATCCCGAAGTATCTATGCTCTTTATTCCTCCGTAAATTTTCTAAATCAATCCTAGTGCAGATTCCTAATAGGTCATGTTCTTCCCTAGCCCTGAGTCTTCTCCCATTGCCAAGCATGGCCAGGGAACTCCCTTCAGCTCCCTCCGCTTATCTGCATATGGAATTTCCTAAGTGGGAAGAGAAAATAGGGTCAAAGAGAAAGTTCTAATGTTGATGAAGATCATGGAAACAATTCATCTTAGGAAGTATGACCTATGCCTTGATAAATCTGCTCAGCTGTGTATGGAGCTGGTACTTAATTAATGCTTCAAAGAAAGCTGGTGTCACCTGAAGGATGAGTCCTGCTTGGATCAAAGGGGTCTTTCCTTGGTCACTGACACTAAGGGGAATGTTTCATTGGAAGAAACAACTACCAAAAAAATCAGAAATTATAAATAACATATGTATTAAAGCAATTTAAGAGTTTGACTTCATCCTGAGTTGGTATAATCTCAGTGGAAGACTTTGAAACAAGTATGTGGGGCTCAGCATGGTCTGATTGGGGTCTCATCAGATAAGGTGTTGGGAAAATCTTCCCTGGGGGGAAGTCAGATCACATAGGATGTTTGGCAACATATTTTAGAAACTCTATTTTACTGGAAAGATTTTTGGTTTATGGGGGTGGGTGAATGTGTAGAATAAATGCAGTAATTTCTCTTTCAAACCTCTTTCAATAATTTGGAGCAATTCAATGTCTTCAAAGCACAATTATAAACTCTTCTACTAAATTCATATTTATACTGAAATTAATAGTATATGAGTTTTTGAGCTTATGATAATATACAATGTTTAATGGTCTTACTACTTATGTCAGAGTTGGGATTTTTTTTCAAATTTCATTTAGCGGCATCTTTTTATTCTAGTTGTAAAGTATTGGTTCTTTAATAGAGTTTTAAAGATGGGGAAGACGTATTAGAGAGTCTCATAACGACGCTAAAAGATATACCAGGGCTAACTCCACCCCCATGCTGATGCAAAGTAGTGTGACTGAAGCTTATACACAATACACACAAAGTCAAGGTGGCATTGAAAAGCACAGAGCATTCAAGATACAGCAACACAGATTCTAAATTCTGTTCAGAAAGCAAGGTAAGTTATTGATTCTAAAACACCTATATCTGGATTACTTTGAAAGATAAAAACTAGGTTGAGGACAAGTAAAAGAGGCCTCAACATTGGCAGATGATGCTTTCAAATGGAAATAAGGTCATATTCTGGGCATTAGCCCCAATATTCCATTGATAGCAAAACCATGACCTTATCTTTATGAAATAAGGTCTTTTGACTGAGCTGCATTATTTGAGTCTAAAAATGTTGTCATGAGGTAATACAATTTGAGTCTCTTTGAAGATAAAGGGATTTCTAAAATAAAATCCTTTAGCTCCCTCATCCCATCCACATTTTGCTGAGCGGCCAATCTTTCATCATCTACCCAGTGGCTTAGGTCAGAAATCTAGAAAGCAGCCTGATTCCTTTTTGCTTCATATAATATTTAATTCATGAATAACCTGCTGCTGTGAATTTATGAGGAGAATAAGGATAAAGCTTCTGCCCACTGCCCTGACCAACTCTGCACTGCTGCACTGTCCTTGGTCAGTCTGAGGTGTTCTAAGCCAGTTTTTTCTTTCTTTCTTTTTTTTTTTTATTTTTTTATTTTTTAACAGTAGTTGCTTTCCCTACGTAACTCATAAGAGAAATCTGGAAGTGATTGCCAAACTCTTTATCTCAATATCCTGAATTAAAGGCACTTCTAAGTCTCAAAAATGTATTAGTCCCAGCATGGGCCAGCTCCAGGAAAACCAGTTCTGCAGTCAGCATGGAAGGTCAGACAATGGGAAAACCGATTAATAAATGATGTCATAGAGCATTATTGGGATCACCACACGTTCCATTAACTTTTTTTTTAAACCTTCCCATACATTGCCTGTTGTCATGGAAACACAGCTACTGTTAAGCTGCCTATAAAAATAACTTAATGACTGGTGACCCTTCCAGATAAATGTCAGCTAATAAGCATTATAAGTGGGAGTTTCTTTAATTTCAAATAGAACTCTTGCCTAATTATTTTCCTGGGGGGATTAAAACCCATGTCTGCCTATCATGCAGACAAGGCCTGCATCCACTTTTAGTCAGAAATTCACTCCTGAATAAATGCAATTTTGTCCTTTCTCCCTAGAAAGTAACTCACAGTTATCAGGAATGAGGACAAGAGTGTAGCTATGAGAGTGACAAGTCATTAAATGCTTTTAAAAAGCCTTATGAAACGGACAAGGGCATTTTGAATGGACATTTTCCGGATTTGTTTTCTTACAGGTATGTGGCATTGTTGGTAATTACAGCATGTTTAGTGTCATAGATGGCACCTTACTAAATACACACTCAGTGGAGAGAGATGCCTTCGTTCAGGAGAAACGTGCTGTCTGTTTATTCGCATCACTTAAGATCAGGCTACAGAATTGGGATTGTCATAAGAATTTTAAGCTAATTTTGTTGTTTAATTACCCAAATGATACTATTTCATTGTAGAAAGGCAGAAAATATAAATAATAAAAAAGACAAAAAATAATCCATGCTTTCCAACCCAGAATTAAGCAGTGATAACATTTAGAGATTTCACCTTATACTATCTATAGTCTATCTGCCTACTTATTGGCTTCTTCCCATCCCCTATATCATCCACTTATTTATTTAAAACAAAAATGGGCTCATGCTGTGTATAGTATTTTGTAAACTGCTTTAGACAGTCAACAACAAATTGTGTTTTTATGATGTGTTTTTAATAGAACTTAACCAGATCCATAAAAATGAAAAAGTTAGACCAGAGGATTGAGTACTTTATATACTTCTTATATAGATTTTCATATTTCCAGAGACAGAAGACTTTAAAACTTGTGGTTTCCATCACTGCTTCCCAGCACCACACTAAGGCTCATAAAAGCCTGAGACAAAAGGAAAACCCAATTCAAATTTTCTTCACCTTATTACAGGCTTATGTCTTGATAAACCCATAGTAAAGTCTAAAAAATGTTATGTCCAATCCATTGTTAGCTGGGAACCATCTTTATCTACTTATCAAAGTATTGCTCCATGTTTTGAGAAAAGTTAGCAAAAGATCTACAATCAAATATATGACTACATTTTGCCCAATGCATTGATACGCCATTGTCAACCCTCATAAATCTGTTTGCTGGTAGATAAGGGTTGCATTGCTTTGCCAGGCCAGGAAACTGACAGCTAATTAGAAAGGACTGATCCTAGTGCACAATAATGCAAAGTCACAAAACAGATATAGCCTATCTTTAAGTAAAATGTTTATATTTTATTTTTCATAGATTCTTTTGCTTTAATTTTGAAAATATTATATTTAACTACTACTTTGATTGCTAACTTTTTTGTTGTAACCTTATATTTTACACTTAAGGAAAGTAGCCTCACTTGCCTGACTCTAATTCTGGCCCTGCTGCTTCCAAAGAGAATGCTAGAATCATTGCTTCCCAAATATTTTTCTGACAAATATTACACAGCTGTGAGTAAAGTAGAGTGATACTGGGGGAATAAAAGGCTTGAGAGTGGGTGGGGTCATGAATTAAATGTCTAATATCCTTAACCCCAGTGAGAATGGCTCATATCACAAGGTTCCAGGGCAACAGATGCTGCTGTGGAAGTGGAGAGAAGGGAACACTCCTGCACTGTTGGTGGGACTGCAAACTGGTAAAGCCTCTATGGAAAGAAGTATGGTGAGTCCTCAAAGAACTAAAAGTTGACTTTCCATCTGATCTTGCAATCCTATTACTAGGTATCTACATAAAATAACAAAAGTAATTTTATCATAAGGACATTTGAACTCAAATATTTATAGGAGCCCAATTTACAATCTTGAAGCTATGGGAACACCCAAGTACCCTTCCACACATGAATGGATTTATAAACTGTAGTATATGTATACCATGGAGTACTATTCAGCCATAAAAAAGATGGAGGCTTTACATCTTCATAACAACTTGGATATACTTGGAGAACATCCTCCTAATTAGAGTATCACAGGAATGGAAAGACAGCCATCACATACACAGTACTAAACTGAAACTAGTAAGTAAAAAACCATGTGCACCTCACTTGAGAGAAAAATTCAATTAAATTCAAGAAGATGGGAGGGGAGAAGATAGTTCAGCAAGTTCCCTCCCAAAGGGAGCAATGCACAGGGATTATAGGGCACACTTCCTGGGTGAAGGAAGCCAGTACAACTTGGACTTACCTTACAAATGTAAACAATGAAAACCAATTGTGTAGATCCTTATATTAATCTGAAATTAAAAAATAAATGACTATACTTCTTCAAAGTTAATAGGATAACTTTTAAAAGTTTCCCTGCTTTCTAGAGGAGGCATTTTATGGAGTGAATGTGTCCCCTCAAAATTCATAAGTGGAAGCATAATCTCCAATGTGATGGTATTTAGATGGAGATAGGGCATGAGGTTGGAGCCCCTGTGAAGGGATTAGTGCCCTTATTAGAAGAGGCAGATACTTGGGATCTGTCTCTCTCTCTCTCTGCCAGGTGAGAGTATAGTAAGAAGGTGCCTTTCTTAAAAGAAGGCCTTCACCTTACCATGCTGGCACCTTTATGTTAGACTGCTAGCTTCCAGAACTGTGTGAAATAAAAATGCTGTTGCTGATAAGCCACTCAGTCTGTAGTACTTTTCTTAGTATAGTCTGGACTGACTATGATAGTATAGACTAAAATATCTGAATATAGACATCGTGGAGTGGATCGACACTGGTTTAGGCTAAGAGGAAGTAAAAAAGTCATGGTCTTTCTAAACATTTAAAGAATAAATTAAAAAGTACAATAACACTTGGTCTACCAAACCAAACCACCAGTTTCTGATACCTGGTAGGCATTCATCACTTCTTAGGGTTGTATTTTTTAAGAGTGTGGTTATGAAACTAGACTAGGTTACTTGGAAAATCATATTCCCACTGAAGCTGATTAAGTAAGGCATTTTATAAAGAAACTATAACTCAGTTTTGTGGGAAATAAGTACTCAATAATTAACTTACCATAGGTGTAAATTTATGTTTAAACTACAGATAAGAACACCAATGTTCCATTTTTTATTTAGAAATAAAGATATCTGACTTTGAATTTTAAAAAGACCTGGTAGGAAGAATCATGCTTTTGAAAAGTGCTGCTTCTACCTTTGGCCCAGTGAAGGCTATAACCTCACTGCTACCTGGAGTCTTTGCCTTAGCAACAAAGGTCACCAATGGTATTCTGCAGGGCCACTTTTTACTGTTCTGACCTCCTACCTCTGGACCTCTCTGCCAGCCTATACCTGCAAATGCTGCCCTCCCTCTCTGCTTAGATGACTCCTGCTAGAGTGTAATCTCCATAGGAACGGGATTTTTGAACTAATTAGCTCTGTACTTCAGTTACACCTGAGAGTATTTGAAAATAGCATGCAAAAATACTAGATAAATGTATGAATGTATGAATAAATAAATTAATGAATGGACTTCTAATTCCTGTTCTTCAATTTCTACCTCCTTTTCTGTTCTTTTGTCTTAGCAAATTTCCCTTAAGTGTACCAAGATGCAAATCAGGTAATTTGTTCAAGAAGTCCCCTTGTCCAAGAGGGAGAAGTATTTCCCTTAGAACTCAGCACTCTCACATATCATACCTGATGATGAACTTGGGTCAATAATTGCCACATGAATTGGATAAGTTTTGTTCAAGGCAGCTGAGGGATCCAGCCCCTTTCACCTACCCTCTATCTTAGCTTAATCCACTTCTGACTTTGCATACTTGGACCTCAATACCTTCATTCCTGCCTTTGTACTTGCTATTTCCTCTTCCTGGGATGCTCTTAGTCCAGACAGCCACACAGAACTTTCAGGTCATTCCTAAAGTACTATCTTCTCATTGACACTTTTAATGTCCAACTCATTTAATATATTTTACCATGCTATCCTGCAAAAGTTTCTCAAATAGAGATAAGACTTACCTCCATTTAAAAGTTTCTCAAATAGACATAAGCCTTAGCTCCATTTATCCTTGACTCAGTTATGTTATTTACCTGTCTTCTATCACTCGAATACAAGCTTCATGAAAGTAAGAACTTTCCCTATTTTGTTTTTACCTCGGCTCTTAAGATAACTGCTTGGCATCAGGTAGGATTCCAATAAATGCCAATAAATACATTTTTCTCAAAATTCCAAACACAAATTTTAAATTCTTTACTTGATCATTGGATTTGGCACACACTTTTTTACCTTTTATGTTTTTAAAATTGGTTCTTCCTAACTATAGGATTTGTCCATGGACCTCTGTCTTCTAACATTCCTCAGTAGAAGACAGCTGTTGTTCTGGCCCACCTAGCACCATTTCACATTTTTCTGGTAATAAACTACCATTTTTATAATTCTATTTAGCTTCGGTGAACTAATCGACCATGATTATTATTCTCTCATCCTCAACATGGAAGAGATACTAGAACCAGGCCTGGCCAATCAGGTTACCACATCCTGGCTATGACTATAGGTTTAAGTATAGGCCTATGACTTAAGCCACGTGCTCCCCTGAAGTTTTCTGCCAAAGCTAGGAGGACAAGACTTTCATCTTGGGAGGATTTATAAACTAGGGAATGTGGTGCGTCTTCCATAGATCGTGGCTTCCTCACTAAAGGAAGGAGACCAAGTTCTGGCAACATTTGGTCTCCTCTAGATGTAGCAATGCCTGAAGCAAGTATTATTATTGGATTCTTAGTTATGTGTATTAATACCCTTTTTTGCTTAAGCTTCTTTGATTTGTACTTTTGTCAGGTACAACTTAAAGGATTCCTGACATTTTAGCTTCCCCATGCCTGCCCCAGCCTCGGGAACCCTCAACACATAAGTCACCCTCTGGGTGATATTTCCACCAGGATTCTTGGATTCCTGGACATTTTCACAACATCTGTGGCATAAGCATAATGATTTATTGTCTAATGCATATGGTGTGTCCTCATTTTCTCCCCCACAGATTGGCATTTTCAAAATTTAACCTGAAAATGCTGAGGGACAACACTATTTTGTCTACAGAGGAGAGAACACGTGATAATAGAGAGTGAAGGTTGGAACTCAGTGAGGTTGAGTGTTACCAATGATACTCGCCCCCTAAACTTTGAGTGAAAGTCGTAAAGCACATTTTTAATGCTTAGAAGAACAGGATTTGAGGTATGATCTAGTCTTGAAATCATAGGTATCTCTTTCAAAAATCTAACCTCATTTTACATCAGAACAGCATATGATATGAAAGTTATTATACATTTGAATAAACATGGATCTTTCCTATTAGCAAACTGTGCTGAACAAATATTTTAAAATATTTACTCTGGATATATTACTGTCATAGTACAATGGAGTGGGTGTTTAATGAAACAAACATTAGTATAATTTTATTTCTACAGTAGAAAACATCATATGATCTATGTACATATACATACATGAAATTTGATAAGCTATAAGCAAATGGGGTGAGAAACATAAAATTAAAAATAAAATTAAAACAGGGTGGTGCCTGTGACTCAGAAGAGTAGGGTGCCAGCTCCCATATACTGGAGGTGGTAGTTTCAAACCCAGCCCTGGCCCAAAAAATAATAATAATAAAATTAAATTAAAACATATTCTCCTTAGCAAAGTATCTTAAGAATGGAAGAAAAATTACCCAATTTACACAGCCCTACTATGAAACTAATTTATAGCTTTCATAGGAAAGCTATAACCCAATTATAGTCCAAGAAAATGGGGAAAGGGGAGAAGGAGGGGAGGGGAGGGGGGAGAATGGGTGGAGGGAGGGTGATTGGTGGGATCATGCCTATGGTTCAACCTATAAGGGTCCATGTGAATCTTTCTAAATGTAGAATATAAATGTCTTAACACAATAACTAAGAAAATGACATGATGGCTATGTTAACCAGTGGATGAAAATATTTTGAATTGTATATAAAAACATCACACTGTACCCCATGACAGTATTAATGGACACAGCTATGATTTAATTAAACAAATTATTCTGAGATAAGTATTTTTTCACATGTTGTCATGACAAAACTTCCCAAGCTCTAATATATTTCCACATATTTGATAATTGAGTTAAGACGAGTTGGTGGTAGAATATTTTGAAATATTCATTGCTGTTTTCTTATACCAACACATCCTTGTACCCCAAGCCTAAATAATTTGAGAATTCCACACATATTACCTTCAGATTAGGGCTGTTGCTGAAGAGGTGTAGAGAAGATAAATGAGTGAATATTCTCTTCTTAATTTTCAGCTTTTGAGGCCATAGCAGAAATAATAACTGTAAGGTATAGCCTGGCAGGAGTTCCATGCAGCACTACAGAATGAGCGCTGTACAGATAACTCCTAGAGATGACAGGGGCAAAACTGGATCTTGACATAGCTCCAAACAGAAGGGGAGAGAGAGAGAGAGAGAGAGGGAAGATTTTCCCTTACTCCTACAAAAAGTATGAGCTAGTAGACTGAAATTAGTCATGTGGTTGTGAAGAGAGGGCAGTAATGGATAAGGTGGTATGGACCATCATGGCCTAAGGCCAGGTGGAAATACCAAAGGATGCTCCATGGTGGTGACAGTGAACCAAAACCATAGCAGACAGTGTACATCACAGCAGGGGCTGGCATCACACTCCCTTTCCCCATACCACGAAGTTTTTTTAATCCTGTATAACCAATGTGGCAGTCCAAGAGAAAGAATGAGGAGAAGGACCCTGATGTGAGACAAGATCTGAAATGACTTAAGTGATCTGAAAGTGACCAAGATTATATATTGTGTCATCCAACAGATTTAGCACTTAAGAAGGTAGATTCACTTATGTAAACAGTGAACAAAGTTATACAATTGAGTTTTGTGGGCTATGGAATTTTTATCTTCCATATGATCATTTTTAAAACAAATACTACTACATTGCCAGAAGAAGGTAGGAAAGGTTTCTACTTAAAATCAGAACCTCTGTCTTCAAGTCCCAGCTCTGCCCTTCCTAACTTTGGGACCTTGAGTAAGTAGTTTAATCTCTATGAAATTCAGTTCTTTCATCCATGAACTAGGATTCCTATCCTGTACTGTTTGTACCCTCGTAAAAGTGCAATGAAATCATATGGAAGAAAGTATTTTGTAAAACATAAATCTCTCTACAAATATCAAGTTCCACTCTCAGTCATTTGTTTATTCTCATTCATCTTACACTATTCTTTTTTTCATATTTTTTGATATTATTGTCAGTGTCTTAAGAAAAGTCTAACTTTGAAACATATTTGATTCCTTTTGCCAGAATATACCCAGAGATGTATGATTGAAATAGTGCAGGTCTTCATTCTAACCTTGATGTCCAAGAGAGCAGCTGGATGCTGAATACTGGCCACAAGCAAGGCTGCTAGGTTTTCAATCGTATTCATCACATGTGGCTGCTGTAACAAATTACCACAAACTTAGTGGCTTACAGAAACACACATTTATTATCTTATAATTCTTCTAGAGGTCAGAAGTCCAAAATAGGTCTCAATGGGCTAAAATTAAGATGTTGGCAGAGCCATGTTCTTTATGAAGACTATAAAGGAGAATCCATTTCATTGTCTTTGTTGGCTTCTAGCAAACACCCATATTCCTTGGCTCATGGCCCCATCCTTTATCTTCCAAGCCAGTAGCATAGCATCTTCAAATCTCTCTTTTGGCCTCCCTCTTATGAGAACCTTTGTGATTTGCTGCCACCATCCCCCACATAAACTAGGATAATCTTCCTATCACAAGGTTTTTACCCTTAATCACAGTAGCAAAGGCTGTCTTGCCACCCATGTGTGTTAGTTTCCTGAGATTGCCATATCAAAGTACAAAATAAAAAAAAGATGGGGGGTAGCTTTAAATAACAGAAATTTATTTTCTCAGAGTTCTGGAGGCTAGAAATCCAAAATCAAGGTGTTAGTAGAACCATGCTCCCTTCAAAGGGTCTAAGAAAGGATTTTTACACATCTCTTTTCACTTTTGCTAGTCAGTCACAAGCGTTGTTTGGCCTGCAGCACTTTGATCTCTGCTCCATTGTCACATCTGTTTCTCTTCCCTATGTGTTCCTGCATCTAAATTTCCCTCTTCTTATAAGGACACCAGTCATATTAGGGTAAGGAATCACCTTACGTCAGCATGGCCTCATCTGAACCTAATTATATCTGCAACAACCCTATTCCCAAACAAGGTCACATCTGGAGTTACTTGGGCTTAAGGCACCAACACAAATCAACCCTTAATACCACATAAGGTAATATGTTTGCAGGTTCTGTGGGTTAGGACACAGAACATCTTTGGTGGGGGTATTGTTCTGCCTACCACATCCAGGTTCTCCTGCAGCTTTCTTCAGCACACCAGGAAGACCTTGTGACCTTGCAAGAAAGGCAAGGGCTTGCTAGAAAGGATCAGTGTGGCAATGAGGACAGCTCTGGATTCAAGCTGATCTCCTCTCCTTGTAGTTGTACAACCTCCAAGAAAACCCCTTTACCTCTCTGAGGCTTAGTTGTATTGTATCACCTGAAAACAGATCAAATTATCTCCATCTCCCAAGAATAGTTGTCAGGATTCCACGAGGCAAGTCTGGGAAGCACCTGGCACATCAAAAGTACAAATGAAATGTCATCATGTGTCCCTACTCCACAATTATAAAGAAAGAAAAGTAAAGCTTTTGTTCTACATAATTACTCCCACTGCCACTACTATTCCACTTTGAAACTGCAAATTTGGCTGAGGGCCCACCTGGCCCTGCCAAGGCAGACTAAGAGTTAAATTAAGAGAGCAGCTAAGGGTGGCACCTGTGGCTCAAGGAGTAGGGCACCAGCCCCATATACTGGAGGTGGTGGGTTCAAACCCATCCCTGGCCAAAAAAAAAAAAAAGAGAGAGAGATAGCAGCTAGATGCAGACCATAGGCCTGGTAGGAGCACCCTTGCTTCCCCTTTCCTCTACCTGTCTGCTCTGGACTTAGCACCCAAAGCTGCAGATACATGCAGTCCCTGGGGAGACCTTGAAGCCTAAGGCTAGGGAGTTCTGAATGCTCCGTTGTCTCCAGATTGAATTCTTTGCCTTTACTTTCATATGCTTTTCATTCTTTATATTTACATTTTTTTCTACCTTTACTGAGGTAAAATCGACAAATAAGAGTGTGTGTATTTAAGGTGTATGATGTGATTTTTTTTTTTCCTCTGAGTTGTATTTTTCAGTAAGAAAAGCTGAAAGAAAAGATACGTGCTAAGAACCCAAGATCCTAACTAACTTTTACACTGTATGATGCGTATGGAAAAATAAATGGATTTTAGTTTCTCATAGATTAACATGGAGTGTTTTCTCCACGTCCCAGAGTTTTGGTCTTAAGTGAAAAAATCAGAGAAAATGCAGGGCAGGATGTGGGAGAGCATGAACATACCACCAGAGTTTGGTTTTCTTTGCCATTTACCTTTAATCTAAGGCCTTTCAAAGCAGCCCTCAGCCCCATTTCAAGGACTAGTTGATTCTTTTTTTTTTTATTAAATCATAGCTGTGTACATTAATGCAATCATGGGGTACAATGTGCTGGTTTTATATACCATTTGAACTATTTTCATCAAACTGGTTAGCATAGCCTTCACCGCATTTTCTTATTGTGTTAAGACATTTATACTCTACACTTAATAAGACCAAAAATCACTTTATAACAAAGATATTTGCACCAGAATGTTTATTGCAGCCTAATTCATAATTTCTAAGTCATGGAAGAGGCCCAAGTGCCCATCAATCCAAGAAGGGACTAGCTGATTTAAGGAGAGATGAGCAAACTGGCTGGGAGAGAGCTAGCAGGCATCTGACAGACTGCTCCTAAAGGCCAAATCCCTGCCTGGAGTTCAGTGTACTGGTGCTGATAGCATCTCCCTGCAATGTGAATTGTTAACACATCAACTTTACCTGGAAGGGTATATTAGTTTTCTAGAACTTCCATAACAAAGTACCACACAAACTGGGTAGCTTAAACAACATAAATGTATGGCCTCATAGTTCTGGAAGCTACAAGTCCAAACTCAAGGTGTCAGCATGGCACTTCCTCTTAGCATGTCTTTCTCTGAACTTCTGGTGTTATAGACAATTGTTGCTGCTCACTACAATCTCTGCCTCTGTCATCACATGACATTCTCTCTGTGTCACTATCTTCAAATGATCATTTTCTTAGCAGGACACTAATCATGTTGGACTAGGGGCCCCACCCTATCCCAGTATAACCTCATCTTAACTCATTGCATTTATAAAGACCCTATTTCTAAATAATGACACAATCTGAAGTACTGGTGGTTAGGATTTCCACATATATTTGAAGGGGGGTAACAATTCAACCCATAACAGAGATGAATTAGGCCACATTGAGTGCAACAATATCGAAAATGCAGACTGCTAAAAGGGCCACTGCATGCTATACCAGTGGTTCTCAACCAGAGTAATTTTGCTTCAGGTGCTACTGGCATATAGTGGGTAAGGGCCAGGGATACTACTAAGTATCCTACAATGCACAGGATAGCACCCAGAAATAAAAACATATTCAGCCCCATATGCTCATAGTGCTCAAATTTAAAAAAAAATATGAGCTATTGTAAGAAAACCTCACCTGTTTCCCACATGGTCCCCATGGTCTCTCTACCCAACCTGCTCTCAAAGAGCTCTCTCTTTCTTAGATGCCATCACTAGCTCTATGACTTCAAGTTGTTCACTCCTCTTCCCTTCAGAATTGCCAATTCAAGGCAAGGCCTTCACATTGATGATTTCAAATATTTCTTCTCCCTCTGCCATGCTGCTTGGTTCCTGCCTGCCTGCCGTGCCAACAGATGAAGTTGTGAGGGTTGCTGGCCTCCCTGCATCTAATCCTGAGCCTCAGCAGCAGCAGGGAAGGTGGCAAATGTTCAATAGCAGTTGTCGGCAAAGAAGCACAGCAGTAGCTACACCCAGTGATGCCACTGCATGTGCAAAAGCCACTTTAGTAAATTTCTCCTACATGGTGGGATTTTCAACCAGGATGAAGCCCTCTCCTATGTGTGGCTTCTGAAGACAGGAAAATGCAGAGCTGCTTTTTAATTCCTTGCTGGTTAATTATTTTGGACTACTGGCTGGGATTTCTTTTAATTTAACTTCTGTTATTAATATTGATACATTAATCTGTTCTGTAAAATGCAATGGGGGTGAATCTATGTAGCAATAAAATATAAAGCATAAAATTGACACAAGTGTAATTTTATGTAAAATAAAATGGTTTAAGCATTGATTAGGCTGTGGTCAGCAAACCATAATAAACTGCTCATCAGTTTGCTACATCACATTAATTAATGATAAACTGATACTTGGAAATTAAAGTGCTGAATCATTTTTTTAAAACCTTCTGATTGGGCTCAGAGCCTGAGTCAGCCACATACACCAAGCCTGGTGGGCTCAAATCCAGCCCAGGCCAGCTAAATAACAGGGACAACTGCAAAAACAAATAGCCATGTGTTGTGGCGGGCACCTGTAGTCCCAGTTACTTGGGAAGCTGAGTCAAGAGAATAGCTTAAGCCCAAGACTTTGAGGTTGCTATGAGCTGTGACACCACAGCACTCTACTGAGGGCAACATAATTGAGACTCTGTCTCAGAAAGAAATTTTTGTAACATTATTATGTTTGTTAATCAAATGCTATGCTTCAAAATTCAGTAATGCATCCTACAACTCCGGGCCTGTAACATCAAATAATGAAATAGACCTAGATTTAATTAGGGAGTAAAAAGCTTTCTCAAATTTAGCATTTGGGCCTTAGGCCACTATTGTTGTGATTCTGTATGGATTTGTGATTGTGGCCCTTCTATTTTATAATCAGCTGGATGACTGCAAGAAAGCCTAAGAGAGGTAGTTAGATAAGGTTCTCGGATATTCTCATGTCCTTTTCCAAGGCAAATTATCCTCCCCCCAGCATCTTCTTTTTGTTCCCTTTGCTCATAGCTCCCTCACATGATTTGACATTATAATTGCCTAGAAACTACCAATGAGAAAAGCCAGTTCTTTTAGCTTTACAAATGTCATGCCATCATTTTAAATCACTCATTTCATAAGATCTTTGAATAGGTCCTCATTTCCAAAAGAAGGCAAGAAATATGATCAATCAGAGATTTATTTAGGAATTCTTTGCTCATTGTTTTCTGGGGGGGGGGGGTTATGGTGTCTTTTGGTTCATTTTGCTTTGATATAAACAAGCATGCCCTTCCTTTTTGATCCACAGAGAGAGACTATACTTCAAGAAGTGATTCTGCACTGGTCTAAATGGAAGAAGAATTCTATAGTTTTATCCAAGTGAAAACTACAAGACAGACATTGGGGTCAGTGTCCTGAATTCCTTTGACTTATCTTTTTAGTTATAGAAAAATATTTTTGTTATCATGTATGAAATATTTATGTCATACAGAAAATAATATCACCCATATACTCACCACTTAGATTTAACAGATGTTAACATTTTGCCATATGTGCTTCTGAACTTTGTCTGATTTTAAAAAATAAATTTTTCTAAGACTTCTGGTTTCAAAATGGCAATGTAGAAGCAAGATGGCATCATCACACAGACAGAGAGAGAGAGAGAGAGAAAACAATGAAAAAAATACAGTGGCAAGATTGTCACCTAAAATATCCCAGAACTCAAATAGGAGGATGAGACAGTTCCTAGAGCCACAAAAATACAGGGAAAAAAATGAGCAGACAGGCTGGGCACCCATAGCTCAGTGGTTAGAGTGCTGGCCCCGTGCACCAGGGCAGGCAGGTTTGAACAAAAAAAAAAAATGAGCAATAGTAAGAGAATTGAATTTCCATGTCTGTGACATCCCTCCCCAATCTGTTTGGCACCAAAAACATGAAACCTTTTCCCCAACTCATTATCTCTACACTGTAAAAAGTAGGATCAAGGTTGACAACAAGTTTCCCCACCATCCTGGGTTCCATGGCAGAAGACCTGAGGCTGTCTCAACCCATGGGAAGCATTACAAGTACCTGAAGGCAGAAATATCCCTTAGGAAAACCAGAGACAACAGAGAAGGCAGGATTACCGTTTCCAAACATGGAAACTCTGCTCTATAACTTGAGCCAAAGGAGAAGTCAAATCAGAGTGGCTGTTCAGCAGCACCACTCTGTAGCATATTTGTTCCACTGATACCTGGGTAGGAACTCCCAGCCAGTCCTCCCACACTGCCAAAACACACCCTTTGGGACGTTCTCTAAGAACAGGCTGTGATCACAAATTAGAGTCGACTAAAACCTAAGCTCAGGGTGCCATCTAGTGCCAAAAATGGAGGCAGCACTCTACCAAGGGGAGGGGGGAGGGAAATAAAATCGATAGGTAAAATTCAAAGAATCTCTAAGCATACATATTCAATAAAACCAAAACAAGTCAGACAGAGAATACTGAAATAAATACCTAATACTTCAATGGGACCACATAAACATATATCCATAAGGAAGAGAACAGGGAACCATGATCTCCACCAAGAAAGCAAAGAATCAGGGCTGGTCCTAAAGACATGGTGGCAATAGGTGAGCTCTCTGACCAAGAATTCAAAATAGTAGTTTTAAAGAAACTCAGTTATATTCAAGATAACATAGAAAAACAATTCAAAAATTTATCAGATAAATTTAATAAGAGATTAAAATAATTGAGAAATACATTCACTGAACTAAAAAACCCAGTAAAGGTTGACAAGAACAGAATAAATCAAAGGAAATAATTAATGAGCTCAAATACAGGCCATCTGAAAACACACAGTGAGAGGAGGCAAAATAATAAAGGATTTAAAGGAATAAAGTCTGCCTACAAGATACAGAAAAGTACATCAAAGATGAAATCTAAGAATTTTTGGTGTTCAAGAGCAAAGGGCAAAAATCTTGTTAAAAAAAACTCTCCAAAACTTTAGAAAGACATAAATGTCCAGGTACAGGAAGGTCAGAGGACACCAAACACATTCAACCCAGAGGCATATAATAATCAAACTCTCAAAGGAATTTCAAATTGTATATGAAAACAGTACAATGTACCCCATGTTTGCATTAATGTATACAGCTATCAATTAATTTAAAAAAAGGTCAGGGACAAAGAGAAGATCCTAAAAGCAGCAAGAAGAAAGAAGCAAATCTGGCAATAGACTTCTCAGTGGAAACCATATCGGATAACATGTTTTAAATGCTAAAGAAAAACAAACTGTTATGCAAAAATACTGTATCCAGAAAAGTTATCTTTCAAATATGAAGGAGAGACAAAGTGTTTCAAAGACAAACAAAAGTAGGGTGGTGCCTGTGGCTCACAGGAGTAGGGTGCTGGTCCTATATACCAGAGGTGGTGGGTTCAAACCTGACCCTGGCCAGAAACTGCCAAAAAAAAAAAAAAGACAAACAAAAGTAAAGAGGATTCACCACTACTAGATCCATCTTATAAGAAAAGCTAAAGAGAGTTCTTCAATCTGAAAAAAGAAAAAAAAAAACACTAACATGCAGAAAGAAAATTTTTGAAGGTGCAAAAGCCACTTGTGAAATAAATATATAAAATAAATATAAAACACTCTGGAATAGAGATAAATTTAGAATATTGAAATATTGTAATCGTGGTATTCAATCTACTCAAAACTCTAGTATGAAACCCAAAAGAAAACTCTTTCAAAAATGTGACCTTTAAGAAATGCACAATATAAAATATGTATATTGAGACATAAAATGTCAAAATGGAAAGGGAGATGGATTTATAGAGTTTTTCCCTAATATTGCCTTTGTTTCTATCCTTTAATTTGTGATCTAAGATAAGTTTTCAACTGTTTAAAATAACATTTTGGCCCATGGAAAGAATTTATGAATAAGACCTCAAAGACAATCACAGTAACAATAAATAAATGGGACTTGATCAAGTTAAAAAGTTTTTGCACAGCTAAGATCATAATCACCAAAGCAAAGAGACAACCTACAGAATGGGATATTTTGATAGTATCCATCCAACAAAGGGCAAATACAATGTAACCAGAACCTACAAAGAACTCAAGCAAATCAACAAGAAAAGAGCAAACAACCTCATTAACAACTAGGTAAGAGACATGAACAGAAACTTCTTACAATGGTAGACTAATGGCCAAGAAACACATGAAAAAGATGTTCATCATCTGGGGCAGTGCCTGTGGCTCAAAGGAGTAGGGCACCAGCCCCATATATCGGAGGTGCCAGGTTCAAACCCAGCCCTGGCCAAAAACTGCAAAAAAACAAAAACAAAAACACATACACACACACACACACAAAAATGTTCATCATCTCCAATCATCTGAGAAATACTAAACCACAATGAGATACCACCTAATCGCAGAGAGAACGGCTCACATCATAAAGTCCCCAAGCAACAGTTGCTGGTGTGGATACAGAGAGAAAGGAACATGCATACACTTTTTGGTGGGACTGCAAACTAGTTCAACCTCTATGGGAAGTAGTATGAAGATTCCTCAAAGAACTAAAAATAGACTTAGCATTTGATCCTACAATCCCACTATTAGATGTCCACTCAAAGAAGACGCTTGCATTCAAAAGGTTTATGGAAGCACAATCACAAAGATGTAGAAATAACCCACGTGCCCTTCAATATATAAATGGATTGTCGTATACGCATACTATGGAATATTATTCAGCCACAAAAGATGGAAATTCTGTATCTTTTGTAACAACCTGGATGGAATTGAAGACCATTGTCCTGAGTGAAGTATTACAAGGATGGAAAAACAAACATCAAATGTACTGAGCATTAAATACGAACTAGTAGATTAACACCAAGATGCTCACATGAGAGAAAAACTCAATGAAATTCCAGTGGTGGGGGGACAAGGGGTTGGGTAAATCCCACCTAAGGGATACGTTGTACAGGCATATTTCACACTTCCTGGGTAAAGGACACAACTACAACTCAGACATTAACTTTACAAAAGCAAACTATGTAACCTAATTTCATATACACCCATAGTAACCTGAATTTTAAAAAATAAAATAACATGTTGCATCTACAAGATATTCTGTAAACTTGTTAATCACAATACAAAAACCTATAACAGTCACTAAAAATATTTTTAAAAGGATTAAAACATACTGTCAGAAAAAAAAATCACTTAGAAAAAATAGGAAAACAGTAAAAAAGATAGAAAGGAGGAGAGGAGTCACAAAACAACCAGCAAACAAGCAACAAAATAACAATAGTAGGTCCTTACCTATCAATAACAACACTGAATGTAAACAGTGTCAACTCTAGAATTAAAAAGTGTAGATAAGCATTCTTTTCCTTTTGCATCCATGCCAGCATCTGACTGGGATACAGGTGATATCTCATTGTGGTTTTAATTTGAATTTCCCTGATGATTAGTAACATTGAGCATGTTTTCAAATGTTTACTGGCCATTTTTCTATCTTCTTTTGAATGAAACCTCTGTGGAGATTCGGCAAAGAACTAAAAGTAGACCCATTACTGGGTATCTACTTTTCCAAAGGAAGTCATTTTATCAAAAAGATATCTGTATTCAAACATTTATTGCAGCATAATTCACAATTGCAGAGATGTAGAATCAACCCAAATGATTGCCCATCAATCAATTCATGAGCGGATTAACAAAACATGTTATATGTATACTATGGAATACTACTCAGCCACAAATAAGGATGAATTAATGTCTTTTGCAACAATTTGGATGGAACTGGAGACCATTCTCGTAAGTATCTCAAGCACAGCAAAATGAACACCACATGCATCCTACCCAGTGGGTGCAATGAGCACTATTTGGGTGGTGGGCACATCTATAGCCATGATTCAAGCAATATAAAAGCAATCCATGTAACCAAAAATGTCTGTACCCACTTAGTATTTTGAAATTTAAAAAACATCACTACCTAAATAAATAAAAGGTGTGGAGTGTGAATAGAAACTTCCTCTTGGAGTTCAAGAAATTCTTCTTGGAGTTCGAGACCATTCCAAACCAGAGCAACACCAAGACCCCATCTCTACTGAAAATAGAACAATTAAACAGGTTTGGTGGCTGGTGCCTGTAGTCACAGTTACTCAGGGGGCTGAGCCAGGAAGATCACCTGAAACCTAGGTTTGGGGTTACTGTGAGCAAGGCTGACACCATGGTACTCTAGCCTGGGCAACAGAGCAAGACTCCGTCAAAAAAAAAAAAAACAGGTAAGTTATTACAGTACCTGGTTTTAAAATTATACCAAGGAAAGAGACACTGATGAGGGCAAAAACAACAGTCTTGCATTTTCTATACCACCCTACTCCCATCCCCCAACAGTGCCATGCCAGTTCACCAAGAGGAGAGAGAATCTGTGTGCCTGGAGAACGGAGAGCGAAGTGATTGTGGACTGATGCATTGGAAGTCAGGGCCACCCTGTCACAGAGGAACATACCACAGGGCAGAATTCTCCCGACACCCTACAAAAACAGCATTTATACTAGCTCAGCCAAACGGAAATCCTCTACTCCAAAACATAAGTTCTAGTTAGCTCCACCACTAGCTGCAAAAATTGGCCTGGGCCCTGGAATAAATTCATAAGGCAGATCACAAAGGCTGTAGTCCTAGGGCAATTCCTGAAGCTGCTCTGGCTCAGAGCCAGTAGACCTGGAGTGCACATGACACAGTGAGACACTAGTGGTGGCAGCCAACCCAGTGCTTATATCCTTACTCCCCCAACTATAAGCACTGTAACTCAGGGGAGGGTTCTTCCATTTGAGGAAAGGAAAGGGAAGAGATCAGAGGACTTTGTTTCACAACTTTGGTATGAACTCAGCTGGAATAAAGTACCAATCAGACATTTGAGATCCTTTCAGTTGGTTAAGTTCTAGAATGTTTAGTAATGACTTAGCTCAAGAAAGCTACTTGGACAGGCTATGTACTTATCTCTAGGACCATTCTGTTCAATCTATGAAACTCACTAATTAGCTTCTGACCTTGGTTGAGCCTCCTAATCAGCTAACACTTTAACAAAAGATGAAGTAAAAGTAGGAAGTCTCATCCCAGGGAGAACCTCTCAGGGAGTTTCCTCTACAGATATCTCAGTCTATAAATCAACCTGAATATGTCAACAACACATCTTGGGTTTTTTTTCTAGGTTTTATTTTTGTTTTATTTAAAGTTTGGTTAGGTATAGAATAAACACACATACTTAATTGGTTAAAATACCCAAATAAAATTTACTGCCACTTTTGTAGAATTTAATTTGTGTTATAAGACATGTTGCATAATATCTGTGATTTAAAGGTACAGCTGGTTTGTTTCTTCTTTGGGGAAAAGATGAGATATCTCTGGAAGAAATAATATGAGGAGTTGGGAAGTAGAATCAAAGGTTATCTTTCATGATGATTGGGGAACTGTATATCCTGATTCTTGCAGCATAAGACATCTAGTGTTCCAGTCAGTTGGCCTTCCATATCTGAATCAGCAGCTACATAATAATGTTTTGGCCCAGTAAGGGAATATACATTGATTATATTAAGTAAACAAACAAAAAATAAAAGCCCAAGAAACGTTTTTAGAAAATGTCCTTCTTGCTCAGATGGTTTTTATTATGGTATGAAAAAACAGTTTCACCTATATTATTTCTTTTCAAGGAGACAGGAGAATGTCAGGAAGAAAGAGGGGTTAAATCTCAGATGAAAGGATATGTAGAGTTTGGGAAATGGCAGCTGGCACCTGTGCACATTAGCTAGCATACAGTTTTGCTTTGGGGGTCAACCATGGTATTTGCAAAGGGCATGAGAAGAGTCAATGGCCACCATGGCTCTTATTTGGTGGTGAAGTTTTCTTTCTGTCCACAGAAGAGATCTTTACAGGAAGCACTCTCCACCCTCAAGATAGAAAGAGTACAATGGCCTCTTAGGGTGAAAAGATCAATGGCATTGTTCTTGTGAGTGACTAACTGCACAATGGCAGAGACCATGAAGATTGTCACCTCCTGGCTACTTTCTACTCTATTGGCAGAAACATCTCCTAGCACCTAATTGTTAACATGGGATTTAACTTTGTACCCAAAACCTCACCAAAGATTCATATATTCTGTGGAAGATCATTGACTACAGCAGAGGGAAGACAGAAGACAATAAAAATAAGAGGGAGCAGGACCTAGGGGCATTCTCAGAAAGAATGGCATGGGGTGCACCCATTCATTGAAAAACCACTTCACCGTTTGGATTGTAGCTTTCCTAAGATAGCTAACAATTAGTTTCATAATAGTGTTGAGTACATTGGGTACTTTTTCCTCCATTCTTGAGATACTTTGCTAAGGAGGACACTCTCCAGATCCATCCATGTAAACATGAAGGAGGTTGTGGGTCAATTTTCAACGTAAGTTTTGTAGTAACAAATATAGCAGACACTCGCCCACTTCTGATGTTTTGTGTGTGGTTTTTGTCATATACACAAATCTAAGCCATTCTTGAATACCCATAGCTTTCAATATTTGCCAAGTCCTTTCTTATCTCCCCTATGCATACACAGCTTTCTAACCAGACAATAGCTTCTCTATGATTCTCACATAACCGGATTTTCCCTGTCAAATTCCAAATAATTTGTTGGTCTGCCATTGATGCAAACCAGGGTTGCACCTTCAGGCTAGCATTGCTGTGGGCTTCCCCTGCTTATTTTCTACAAAATTTGTTACTTTTAGTGAAAATATCAGTAAACACATAGTTTTAAATCATAAAATCCAATTCTACTCCAGATCAATTTAGTTCAGGCTGCCAGTGAAGCTTCTGATTTTCACTGCTAGCTCTACTGTGGTAAAACTAACTTACCTACTAATATGATGGTAGGATGGCAATAGACTGAGACAATACCACCACATGTTTTCATTTTTATTATCTGAAATTCAATTATTCATAAGTAAATACTTCTCTATTTTTGTTTGCCTTTAGCTATTTTCAGAGCTAATAATCATGGTTGGCTTTTTAAAAAGCAATATAGTTTCAGGCTGGGCCTGGTGGCTCATGCCTATAATCTTTGCACTCTAGGAGGCTAAGGCAGGTAGTTGAATTGCTTGATCTTAGGAGTTTGAGACCAGCCTGACCAATAGAGAGAACATGTCTCTACTAAAAATAGCCAGGTGTTGTGGCCAGCACCTGTAGTCACAGCTACTGTGGAGGCTGAGGCAAGAAAATTGCTTGAGCCTAAGAGTCTGAGGTTGCTATAAGCTATGACAACATGGCACTCAGCTGCAGGGTGACAGAGTGACACTTAGTCTCAAAACAAACAGACAAACAAAAGCACTCAATATGGTTTCATTTCATAGTTATTTTGGAGTGAAATATTTTTGATGTTCTCTTTATTATACCATAGCCAGAAGTCCCTATTAAAAAAAATGTAGCTTTGAAATTTTAATAGGTCTTGGGACTTCTACCTAATTAGTCTTAACTATTTAATAGGTCTTGGGGATTCTACATAATTAGTCTGCATTATTGAAGTAAGGTATGATTATTCAATGTATCAAATGTTTGTTGAATACCAAGAATGGGATATACTGGCCTTATATCGCTAATTACCCAAACACAATGATTTCTCCCAATATTACAATTCAGTGTGTCTAAGTAACAAACTGGTATTGTTCTGGCACTTTTGTGTGCATGAGAATCACTTAAAGTGCCTACTAAAATGTAGATTCCAGGCCAAAACCGCAGATTCTGATTCAACAGGTTTAGGGTGGAGCTCGGGAAACTTCATTATTCACCAAGCATCCTCAAATAATTCTGATGAGGTTGGTCCAAAGACTGCACTGGGGGAACACTGATATAAGAATGAAGGTTATTACCTTTAAAAAGGGCAAATATTCTAGCTTACTTTTATATAAAATATCTAGATAACTGGCATTGAAGTTATTACCTTTGCTTTTTATTACACTCATTACCCCTTTTATATAATTAGTTTGAAAATATTGTTATAGTCTATTGTTATAGCTGTAGATTTTTTTTCCATTTAATATATTTTCTCCCACCATGTCCCCTATTGTCAGATTGACATAGGCTTTTCCAATGGAAGTATCTCATCTTTTTTGCCCAAATGTTTACTGGTAGTTCATAAATAGGCAAGTGACCTATGCCAATGAGGACAATTTCTAGGATTCTTATTGAACTTCAAGTAAGAAATTGTATCTCTGCAACTGAGAAATGTAAAGATAAAGCAAGCCTAGACTTGCTACTACTATGGAAGATTTTCCAGAGGAGAAAGCACACACAAAGGAAATCAGAGGTAAGGAAGAAAGAGAGAGCCACTCTTTGAGGGTGTGGAACCAGCCCTGCTTGAACCTCTGGACTTTTCACTTACACAAAATAATAGATTTATTTGTTATTTCAACTAGTTTGAGTTGGGTTATCCTTCACTTAACTAAAATTGTCATAGCATACCTTACACTTGAATAACATTTCCCTCTGCTTCATTTACAACAATAGTACCTAGCTCCTGGACACACACACACACAAACACATACCAGTTTTAGCAGTTATGGGAATAGTTTCTGATTGAAACAGATGTGCTGAATCTCTCTTTCTTAGCTCTCTCTCTTTTTTTTTTCACTTCTGGTTATTTTTAATTTTTTTTTTTACTTCAAGTTAATATGAGGACACAAATTTTTAAGTTACATTGTTTTCAATTCTAAGGTAAAGTTCAAGTTGTAGTGAGCCCTTCACCCAGTGGGCATGCTGAACACCCTCACATTGAGCACATTAAATGAAATCCTTCCAATCGTCCTCTCTCTCCCCCTCTTCCCTCTCCTGCCTCTCCTCTCTCCCTTTGTAGAGTATAATTGTGTTTTATCATTCATGTGGTCATGTAGTTGTTTATATATTGGTTTAATATTAGTATTGAGTATATTGGATATATTTTCTTCCATTCTTGAGATACTTTACTAAGAAAAATGTGTTTCAACTTTAGGTAAATGTAAAAGTTGTAAAGTCGCCATCTTTTCTTATGGCTGGATAGTGCTCCATGGTATAAATATACCATAGTTTGTTAATTCTTTCATGGGTTGATAGGCCATTTGATCTCACAGCTCCATTGGTACATTTTTAGCTCTTGATACAAATTTGTAAAAACAGAATTATGGCAAAAATAAGCTGTAACAGTCAATTCCTGTAGATTATGTATGAAAAATTATAATTCCTATTTTTAACCCAAACTCTACCATCAATAACTAAACAGTTAAGGTAAAGGAACACACGTTTCAGCTTCCCCACCATTCTATGCTTTTGCTTTTCTTAAAACTTTAGTTGTTGTTCCCCCACCCCTAGCTGTTTAAGAACACAAGGATATCTTTCTGGATTGTAACACATCCTCATCTATATTCTGAGTTCCTTAGATCATTCCATAATGTCCTGCTTACAGCACCCTAGTTCTGGAAGAGGAGAAAAAACAAAGCTATAATTTCTTTCTTCCTCAATTCTTCCTTTTTATAAAAAGTAGGACTCCTCCTTAATCCCAGCAACTTGAAAAGGCTTCCCCATCCATCCATAAAATCCCCTGTTGGTGGTAACTTGCTGAATGTAACACTAGCATCCCTTTTCCACCAAACTTAAGTCTTTTCAGTTATTCATTTACATACCCACATGCTTCCTTCCATTTTTCTTATTATCCTCCCCTTCTTATAGACAGAAGTTCTTTGAATAAGGATATTTATGTCTGTTAGCTTAGATATTTTGATGTTTCCAATAATAGAAAAATATATGAGATTTAATAGTATTCATTCTCATAAGAATTTCAGTTTATGTCAAATATACATGAGAGAATATTTTTGGAAAGAACTTATAATATGTATGCCATAGTTGAAAAATTTTAATATCAAAACAATATTAACTTTTTCATCATCTGGTTTTAAACAGGAAAGCTCATAGCCCCATCATGCAAGAATTTAATGACATTAACATTTTGATCTAAGTAAAAAATGAAGCAGTTTTCACTCTGCTAGCAAATCATGTACAGAAGTAAAACATGTTTCAAAAAAAATGTAATTTTGTGTTATACCTTAATTACTTCTGTTTTTATTAAACTTCAAACAAAATCATGTTTTTTGTGGGTCAACAAAAGTGGCTTAAAAAACTAGGAAAACATTAGTGATCAGAATGGTACTTGGTCTAGGAAACATCTGCTGATCTATCACAATTGTTACAGCTATATTTTCTCCATAGAGAACATTGTTTACACCTGTCACCAATATTTTTTTCCAGCATATTTACAGCATACCATTAACACTCATTTCCACTCACTTTCTTCTGCCAAACAGCACTTCACACTGTTGAATCAGTGTTGCTATACATGTCAAAAGAAGACGATTTATTTATTTATTACTGTTCTGCCAGCATTTATGTACCTGAACTCAGGTATTTCCTACAGAAGACTGTAGGAAATGGACTGCTTGCACTGAGTACTGTCAACCAGGATATTGAATTAAATCAGGCAGAATAAATAATTTGAGTTGCATACTGAGATTATGTTCTTTCAAGGATAACACTGGCACCAGTGGTTACATTCTATTGCCATATTATATCTGATTAAATGTTAGAGCAATTTGTAAAATATTATATTCCTATGTTCAATTTCACACAACCAGTTAAGTTTGAATTCCACTTAACTCAAATTTTATTCTTTTGCTGACTTCCTAGTATTTTTAAAGCATTGAACAGAGTTATAGCTCTTGCATAAGATGAAGAAGATTACAATTTGTCTCTCACTTTCTGGACATTATCTGTACTCTTTGACAAATAATGTGGTCCTGATCAATTAACTTTTCCTGTTAGGACCCAGATTTCCTGGGACATATAATCCATTTTAGATGAGACTTACTTAATTTTGTCAAAATATAATGGTGTAGTATATACTGTGCTTCTCTGAGAAAATTAAAACTATGCCTGTAAAGCTTTTTTTCAGCATCTTAAATTATTAGACTAGAAGATTCTAAATATTAAATTTGTTACTTTCTCTTAATGGAGGTCAAATAAGAAAATTCTGCCATGGCAAAGTTAGATAGATATAGGTTACGATGGCATTTCTTTTCTAAAGTTGTTGAGTAAAAATTTCTATAGAAATTTAGCAAATAAAATTGTCCAGTACATTGTGCTTTAAATAAGTGAGAGATTTGCATTAAAATCAATCACTTGGCTTTAGATCTCTCTTTTTAGTTTAACCCCATGAACTACCATCAAATGAAGAAGTCATTTCAAGGATGTCAGGGAAAAGGACCAGCAGGGTAGCTACTATTCATTACATTTATTTATTGCTTTTAAAAATCCAAATAACCAGGTGGTGCCTGTGGCTCAAAAGGGTAGAGTGCCAGTCCCATATGCCAGAGATGGTGGGTTCAAACCTAACCCTGGCCAAAAATACTGAAAAAAAAAATCCAAATAACCAAAATTCGACATATTTTAATTGCCCTATCTTTGGAAGTCAATTTTCTGGATTTAAATCTTGGTTTTGCCACTTAATGTTTGATAATGGATAAGTTATTTAACCTCTTTGTGCTCATTTTCCTCATCTGCAAAAATGGTAATAATAGAGCCTGTATCCTTGGTTAAAATCACCTACTCCAGGTACCAGTGTATGTACTGTATGAAGTGTTAGCTGTTGGCAAATTATTAGCCTTACTAAATTATAAAAACTAGTTAATGAAAGTTAAACCTGTATTTTTCTAAACACATATACATGTTCTAAAAGATTACTTTGCTTGTGTTGTTTCTCCTATTGGCTTCATTTATTTGGTAGATATTTCCTCTGAGTGCTCCCTGCTCTCAGATTGAGATTGTCCAGAAATTAGAAGTCCCATTTCAGTAGGCATGTATCTATCCCTAAGCATGTTAATGCAGAATGTGAGTAGCATTTGTGACATCCTAACTTTGACTCATTGATGCACTTTATCTTGGATCCATGCTGAAAGCTTCTGTTGGAATTTGGAAGTACTTTTACTGGTGACAAATTTAAAGAGACTATCTTCTTCTGAAATATCACCAGTCTATACTATATGGAAGATGCAGGAAGCATAATCAGTAGACATTTTATAGCTTACAAAATGTATAGGAGTTAGAATTCTGTAGTTTTACAAATTACAATGGTACATAGTAATTTTTGCCACTGTACCAGTGCTAAAATGGTCCTTATCTGGAAAAGATATCTTATTAGCCCTATAAGTCTATGATTTTTTTTAAATCAAAATTTGTTATGCTAGATGTTTCAAATCCAGCCCTATATAGCTGAAATAAAATTTTCATTTCTATTCTTACCATTATAATATAACAAAACTTTATTTTATGGTAATTACTCTATTTCATCTGAATCCAGAATTCACTATTTATTTAAATTACTACAAAATATGTTTTGTAATTTAGAGAAAACAATGGAGAGTTTTGATATGCATTAGGCAAAGAAAAAATACAAACATTGAACCTCTCAAGGCCTTTTTAGTAGTAGGAGTTTATCGTCCTTAAGTAGAATGTTTGTCAGAGGGTCATTTATTGAGTCATGAATTTGGATTTATTCTCATAACTTGTACACATTTTCTCTTCCTCATTCCAAAAAAGGAGATAAACTCTGTTTTCTGAGTCCTAAGTAATTTGTTTTAGAAAATGGCAGTTTTTAACTGATTTTGAGTTACTATAGAAGGGGAATTTTAGGATACAAGATATAAATAAAACCTGAAACTTAAGCTTTGCTGAAAAATACAGATACATTGTTCTATAACACACAAAATCAAAGACCTAAAAGGACAAAATTAAGATATATGGAAGGGGTGAGAGAGGGGAGGTGAGGGAAGTGGATGGGGGGAGGAAGGGTGATTGGTGGGGTCACCTCTATGGTTTATCTTACAAGGGTACAGTGCATCTTTCTAAAAGCAGAATATGAACGTTTTAACTCAATAACTAAGAAAATGACATGAAGGTTATGTTAACCAGTTTGATGAATTTCAAAATGTATATGAAAAAAACACACTGTACCCCATGATTGCATTAATGTACACAGTTGTGCTATAAGAACTTTAAAAAAAAGATATATGACTAAGATACTTTCTATTCTCAAAGAGCTCAACAGTCTGTTATAGATACCTGTGAACTAAGCACTGCCAATGCTAGGCAATGCAATAGAGGTAGAGAGGAAGTACTTTATATTGGCATTTTGACATCACTGATAGTAACAAAGAAGGTTTTTGGAGAAGGTGATGCCAAAGAGTCTTGATACAGGAGATATCAAAGCAGAGAAAGGAAGAAATGCAAGAAGAGCATGTACAAATGCACAGAGGCAAGAGAGAGTGTGATACCTTCAATGAACTGCAAATAATTCTAAATGATTGGAGCATACAGAAAGGTAAATATTTGAGTAGCTATTGGAAATAAATTAAAATATTGGAAACAAAAATGATGTGGTTCTACTTGTATATTTATTTTTTAGAAAGATTGTTCTGTTGTGCATTAAAAGGATTGTAAAGGATGAACCAAAAGTGTATGTCAGCAAATCAGACAAGTTATTACACTATTCTAGGGGTACAGCTGAGAGATAATAATGTTTTGGACAAGAGCAGTTGGGATAGACATGCAGAGATATATTCAAGGGCAATGTAAGAAGTAGGATTTACAAGGATTTGGTACCAAAAATTGATAGGGAGTCAGGTAAGAAACAAAGAATGATAGGATGATTCTGGGTTTCTGGCTCTGGTTAACAGCTTTGCTTCATGTGGATGTCATTCCTTGAGAAACAAGGAGTAATGGGAGTAATAGAAATAGAAAATCTGGTAATAGGAAGCTGTGAGGTGCTACTTTCAATTTTGGTCAAGTTGAGCATAAGGGTGCCCAGTGACATTTAGGTGGAGATGTCCAATAGGCAGTGAGAATTGAGTCCTCAGCAAACACAGGACAACTTAAGCCATAAGAGGGGATGCAATTACCCTGGGAGTATGTATATAGAGAAGAGGGCTTACAGAAGCAGCAGAGAGATTACTTTCAGCTTAATTATGTCCCATTTGTTTATTTCTCTTGTAGTTACGATTGCCATTGAAGTCTTCTCTATAAAATCTCTCCCCAGTCTGTGAAGTACAGATTGTGAGGTGGCAAACTGCTTCTCCTCCCTTCTTAAAACAATAGCCCTTTCTCCTTGTTCCCTGTGCCAGAAAACGCATAGCCTTCTCTCCCTAAAGTTAATCTTTACCCATGTACTATTACTTTCCCTCAACCTTGTAAGATGAAAATATTCCCACTCACTTTCCTTGTTGATTTGCAACATTGTTAGTGTGTGCAGCCTTGTTTAGGTACTATATAAATAAAACTGTTCACACAGTTCAGTTTTAGTGCTGGCTGCAGCCATCAGCTGTGTCAGAACTTCCAATCCCATCCTTATCTCTTATATGATCTTTGTCTCTTTTGTGTCTTATTTTCTCATTCCCTACCATTCCCACTCTCATTTATTTACTCCTTGTGCTATTTCACAAAGCTAGTCCAACATCATAAAGAGTTTTCCAACACTTTCTTCTAAGATTTTAGTTATTTTGGGTCATAGATTCAAACTTTATACCCATCGTAAGTCAATTTTTGTAAGTGGTGAAAGGTGTGGTTCCAGTTTCAGTCTCTTATATATGGTTATGCAATATTCCCAGTACCATTTATTGAATAGGGATTCTTTTCCCCACTGTATGTTTTTGTTTGGTTTATCAAAGGTCAGATGGCAATAAGAGACTGGTTTCATCTCTTGGTTTTTTATTCTATTTCATATGCCCTTGTCTCTATTTTTGTGCTGATATCACGCTATTCTGATCACTGTGGACTTGCAATACAACCAAAATTCTGGTATAGTGATGACTCCAGCTTTCTTTTTGTTACTAAAGGATTGCCTTGACTATATGGGTTTTATTCTAGTTCCATATAAATTATGTACTATTTTTTCCAGTTCTTCAAAGTATGATGTTGATATTTTCATGGAGATTACATTAAAACTGTAGATTGATGGCTCGGCGCCTGTGGCTCACTCGGCTAAGGTGCCAGCCACGTACACCTAAGGTGGCGGGTTCGAATCCCCAGCTCGAGCCCGCCAAACAACAATGATGGCTGCAAACAAAAAATGGCCGGGTGTTGTGGCGGGCGCCTGTGGTCCCAGCTACTTGGGAGGCGAAGGCAGGAGACTCGTTTGAGTCCAGGAGTTGGAGGTTGCTGTGAGCTGTGATGCCATGGCACTCTACCCAGGGGGATAGCTTGAGGCTCCGTCTCAAAAAAAAAAAAAAAAAACTGTAGATTGCTTTGGGTAGAATAGACATTTTAAAAATGATGATTTTCAACAGCCAAAAGAATGGTATATTCTTCTATTTGTTGATGTCTTCTGCTATTTTTTTCTTAGGGTTTAATAATTCTCTTTGTAGAGATGCTTCACTTGTTTTGTTAGGTATATCCCTAAGTATTTCATTTTCTTTGAAGCTACTGTGTAGCAAATTATGTCCTTGATTTGTGTCTCAATTTGGCTATTACTGGTCTATTCAGCAGCTGCTGATTTGTGGACACTGATTTTATACCCTGAGATGTTACTGCATTTCTTGATCACTACCTGGGGTTTTCAAAGCATAACATCATATCATCATCAAAGAGTGAGGGTTTTACCTGCTCTGCTCTCCTTTGAATGCACTTTATATCCAATATCCATTTATTTATTTATTTATTTTGGAGACAGAGTCTGACTTTATCACCCTCTGTAGAGTGCCATGATGTCACAGGTCACAGCAACCTCCAACTCCTGGACTTAGGTGATTCTCCTGCCTCAGCCTCCCGAGTAGCTGGGAGTGCAGGTGCCCACCACAATGCCCAGCTTTTTTTTTTTTTTTTGGAGTTAGCCTGGGGCCAAGTTCAAACTCGCCGCTCTTGGCATATGACACTGGTGCCCTACCCACTGAGCCACAGGCGCTGCCCCAATATATCCTTTTCTTACCTGATTGCATTGAAAAGAACTTCTAGAACTGTGATAAACAGTAGTGATGATAGAGGACATCTCTGTCTGGTTCCAATTGCAAGTAAACTTAGAAAAAGATGCTGAATTTTATCAAATGCTTTTTCTGCATCTATTGGGAAGATCACATAATCTTTGTTTTTGCTTCTATTGATATGGTGAATTTATTTATAGATTTGAATATTTTAAATTAGCCTTATATGGCTAGGATGAAGCTAACTTAACTGTGAAGTAAAATCTCTTCATTGTGTAGCTGGATTCTACTAACCAAGATTTACCAAGTATTTTTACATCAATATTCATTATTGAAATTCTTCTGTAGTTCTCCTTTTTAGTTGGGTTTTTACCTGGCTTTGGAATCAGGATAATATTTGCTTTGTAGAATGTGTTGTGAAACTTCCTTCTGAATGTCTTGGAATAGGTTCTGCAGTACAGATACAAACTCATCTTTGAAGGTTTGATAGAACTCTGGTGTGACGCCCTCTATTCCAAGGCTTTTTCTTTTTCTTTTTTTTTTTTAGACAGAGTCTCACTATGTTGCCCTCAGCAGAGTGCCATGGCGTCACAACATCCTCAAACTTTTGGGATTAAGTGACTCTCTTGCCTCAGCCTCCTAAGCATCTGGGACTACAAGTACCTGCCACAATGCCTGGCTATTTTTTAATTGCAGTTTTCATTGTTATTTGGCAGACCTCAGCTAGATTTAAACATGCTAGCTCTGTTAGATGTGGCTGGTGCCCTTAGCTGCTGAGCTACAGGCACCAAACCGAAAGAAATTTCTATTTTTCCTTTTCTTTTTACTTTTATTTTTATTTTTTAAGTTTTTTTTTATTAATTCATAGGTGTGTACATTAACGCAGTCATGGGGTGCAATGTACTGGTTTTATATACAATTTAAAATATTTTCATCAACCTGGTTAACATAGCCTTCATGGCATTTTCTTACTTATTGTGTTAAGACATTTATATTCTACATTTAGTAATTTTCACATGTACCCTTGTAAAATGCACCATAGGTGTGGTTTCACCAATTACTCTACCTCCACCCATGCTCCCCCCACCTCTCCCCTCCCTTTCCCCTTTCCCCATATTCTTGGGCTATAATTGGGTTATAGTTTTCATATGAAAAGCTATAAATTAGTTTCATAGTAGGACTGAGTACATAGAATACTTTTTCTTCCATTCTTGAGATACTTTGCTAAGAAGAACATGTTCCAACTCCATCCCTGTAAACATGAAGGAGGTAAAGTCTCCATCTTTCTTTAGGGCCGCATAGTATTCCATGGTGTACATATACCACAGTTTATTGATCCATTCGTGGGTAAGTGAAACTCCTTCCTACCATAGCACGTGGGACAGACGTGTCTATTTCCTCGTATTATTTTATTCCCACATTATTCCACATAACACCTGGTCCAGGTTGCACGTGTCATTAGAGTAAGGCTAAGCAATGTGGTGGAAAACGGGGCTGCAGAAGAAATTTAGGATGACTGTGTTTCT
>CAUYQV010140005.1:0-13927 GCA_963574575.1 Galagoides demidoff | reverse complement strand
TGTACCTGTGTGGGTATGTGTTCATGTGTCTGTACACACGTGTGCCTGTGTGGGTGTGTGTTCATGTGTCTTTGCACACGTGTGCCTGTGTGGGTGTGTGTACATGTGTCTCTGTACACGCGTGTCTGTGTGGGTGTGTGTACATGTGTCTGTACACACATGCCTGTGTGCGTGTGTGTACTTGTGCCTGCACACACGTGTGCTTGTGTGGGTGTGTGCATGGCCAGGGATGAGTTCAGTCTGAGCAGGAGAACCTTGGGAAGCAGACCCTCAGGAGGCTGGGAGCACCAGGCTGGGGGAAGGGGGATGGCTGCAGCAGAGAGCCGCTGGCACAAAGCACCAAAAGCCTTGGCAAAGTCCACAGATACACGGCAAAGCATCCCCAAATCTGGGCAGGCACACAGGGAAAAGGGTACATTTATTTTGCTTTTATAGGATGAAAAAGTGAACTCATTGCTTTACACTTAAAGGTACAATCTGAAGAGGCTTCTGGAAGTTGGAGAAAAACATTTTCAATGCATTATGTAAAAAGGCAACTATTATTAGGAATGAAATGGACTTTGTGTTTATCAGCTTTTCGGATGCCACATAATGCTTTAGAATTCCACTGGGGTTGGGGGAGCTAGATGCAGCCTAGTCCCCAAAATAGGTGTCATGACCATCACCATGAAACAAGCTGTGGTCGGAACCTCAGAGACCATTCCCGCTGGGACTCTGCCTGGTACAGGCCCTGCCCTCCTACATGTCCTGCTCCCAGGCCTGTCCTGGGTTGACCCAGGGAGGATAAAGATCTCTCCTGGAAGAAATTGTTCTCTAGAGGCCATGAGGACACAAGGCAGAGGGAACCCATGGGACCTACAGAGTTCTCTGGAAAGGGCTGTTATCTGCTAGCAGGGAACTTGCTCTTCACCCCTAGAGGGCAGTTTAAGTTTGGCTAAAGGTGCGGTCTTGTGTGTTCACACACAGTTCTAGTTTCAGCACATGAATTCACACTTTTAGAAGCTTGTCAAAAATTCTGCTGTCCACACACAACAGAATGGCTATTTGCAGTTGCACAGTGGGGACCTGGCATTGCCATGTTCCTTGTATTTGAATTACTCAAATAATTGAGGAATCTCTTCAAATGCCAATTCAACAATAGTAAAACACACACCCTCTTTGGTTTTTGGTAATTTCAGTGTCACCTCTTGACAGTACTTTCCTGCCTTGTTGCCCTGTGTGGAGTTGCCCAAGTCCTCGCTCAGCAGCGCTGACAGGAGCCACACCTGGCTGTGACGACTGTGGCTGTGGTTTGCTCCCTTAGTGTATGGCCACCAGCATCTTCTCTACTAGCTTCTAGTTTGCCCTGAGCAGCTCTTCTTGTTTGCTAGCTTGAACAGTCAGTGGGCGCCAGGCACAGCACCCTGTCCACACAGTGCTAATACTCTGTGTTGAGAGTCACCAGGCTCTGAGAGAATCCCCACATGTAACTGATGACTGCTCAGGGCACCATGATCAAGGGCTGAGAATGTGGGTGTGGAGGAGCTTGACATCTGGGTGGTCACTTTCCAGCACTTGCCAGCAAAGTTCCTTTCCCTCCCCACCCAACACAGGAAGCCTTCAGTGTAGCTGACCAAGGCCAGCTACAGTCTCGTCACTCCTGCGGGCCCTCTCCTCTGAGAGCGGGGATGACATGGACCATCCTTAGTCTTTGTCTGGGGAGCAGACAAGGAGAGGCCCTGGATATTTGTCTGAGTTCCTACCCACTCCAGAATCCATCCCTTCTTGGCCATGGTTGTGGGCAAGTTGGAGCCTCTTTATCCACAGGTCCTTTAAAAAAGGAGCTATTACCAGCCCTGCCCAGGTGGTGGGTGTGAGAAGGCTTTATACAAGCAATGCAACCTACAAACATAAAATATCTTTGTCAGTATCAAAGATACGCACCTTGGGCACATTGCAAATATATAAGCAACAAGCTGTGAGTTATGCCCTTTCTCAGGTGAGGTGAGCTTGGGATGGCTTCTTCCCAAGTTCAAGTTCGTCCCTTTACCATCAGTGTTTCCTCTCCCTCCCTCTACCCCCAGGAACATAAAATATATATATGGAATAATTTTTTCCCTGTGCATTGCAGTTATTAGAAACCAGAGTTTCATTTCTCCGAGGGTTACCCAGTGCAGGAAGAGGTGTGAACTGTGTCGGCAAAACCAAGCAACTAGGCCATCCTCCACTATTCTCACCTTTATTATCATCAGTAAGAGAAATGACGACATATTGGGTTGAATCAGAGGAAACTGGTGGCATTTGATTACTTTTGATAGACAAATATGGGGATTCTGTTCACTCAACCTAGTAACTGCTAAGAAAAGAGAATTACACTCTTGGTTTAGAGTTATCCAAGCAGCACAATGCTGTGGCCTCTCCTTTATAGTGGGCACTCTGCACAGAGTCCTGGGAGGGCCCATGAGGACACACCCAAGTGACACATGCACCATCCCCATTGCTTGAGTCCCTCTGTCTTTGGGAGATGCTATTCTTTAATGAGTCTGGTTTAGCCCAGAAAAGAGATGAGTTCATGGGGAAGACGATGGGAATTGGACTTATATTTGCTGTGTCATTTTAGTAGGCTGCTCCCTCTACATGATAGTCAGGTTCTTTGAGAACTGTCTTCAAAGCATCACTGACCTGCTAGACAAATAGTGCCCAGAGCAGGCAGACTCTGTACGGTGGCCTCAGAGGGTCGTAAATCTGTGCTCGTGGTGGGCGGTGGCACCGTACTTCGTCTTTATTTCTGCCTGACCCATGAAAGGTGTCTTCATTGTTGCAGGTTATGTGCCTGTCATTTGGTTTCAAGTTATGTCACGCTAATGCAGGAGAATTTCCTCTCAATCAGGCTCCCCTTTCTAATCCAGAGCTTCAGTGAGAGCGCCTCTCTGCCCAGCTGAAAGAACGGGAGAGCCTGGGCTGGGATCCGTGGTGGGGAGGGTGGGCAGCAGTGCCTGGGACTGCTGCTCTGCAGACAGTGAGGGGCTGAGGCCCGGAGGTGGGGGGGTGTTGGGTTTGGTCTTGCCCCTTCTACTCCCCATCCTATCCTAATCCTGTCATTTTTCTTTGAGTTAAGACTTGGCTCTGGCTGGATAAAGCCCACCTTTGAGGGTTGTCTCCCTGGAGCTGTTACTGCTGCTCATACAGAAATGTGACCCAATGGATCATGGTTCTTCTGTTTTCTGGAGAGAAGAGGGAGGATTGAAGCAGAGAGGATCAATAATACCAAGAGGGATTCCCTTGCCTCACTGCTCAGTACGTCTTAGGCAGACTGAGGGTCCTGATGCCGAGAGAGAGAGAATGGAGGGGAGAAGTCAAGAGAGGAGAAAGAATGGCAGGAGGGAAGAGGTGGGGGCCAGGAGGGGGAAGGGAAGGAGGAAAAGCCATTCTCCTAGTTAATTTGTGTGGAAATTAAAAACAGAACCTGTACTGTAGGATTTCTGTAATCTTCAGGGAAAGCCTTAATGGGGAGAATAGTGCATAAAACACAGCTGATCCGAGTTAGCAACCCTTCTCCCTTGGGGTGTCCCTGTCCCAGCCTGTGACCTGGAACACATAAACACAAATGCAGTGGTGCAGGCCCATACCAACATGTACAGACACAGTCACACACACACACACATACACGCGGATACACATGCAGGCACACATGTGCATACCTGCACGGATGCGCACACACACAGTCACACACATATACACAGATACACATGCAGGCATGCACACACAGGCACAGTCACACACACACATACACACTGATACACATGCAGGCACACACATGCACACCTGCAGGCATGCACACACACACACAGAGGCACAGTCACACACACATACACACATGCATACACACTGATACATATGTACGCACACACGTGCACACCTGCAAGGTTGCATACACACACAGGCACAGTCACACACACGGATACACATGCAGGCACACATGTGCACACCTGCAGGGACGCATACACACACAGGCACAGTCACACATGCACACACACGCATACACACTGATACACATGCAGGCACACACATGCACACCTGCAGGGATGCACACACACAGGCACAGTCACACACACATACAAACACACAAGTACACACACAGGCACACACGTACATACCTGAAGGCATGCACACACACACACAGACACATGGATACACATGCAGGCACACATGTGCACACCTGGAGGCATGCACACACACAGTCACAGACACACAAGTACACACACAGGCACACACACGCACACATGCATACACACAGATACATATGCAGGCACACATGCGCACACCTAGAGGCAGGCACACACACACACACATACAGACACACAGGCACACACACACCTGGACGCATGCACAGGTATAGTCACACCCCGCTCTATCCTGCTTTTTGCATGTTGGTCTTTGAGGTTGTCTTTGGCCCGGGTCAGTGGTGGGGTCTCCACAGGGTGAAGTCCACCACCCTCTGCCTGCTTTCAGGACCCTACCCAGTCTGATGTCTCTGCTGGGGCTTTGGGCGCAAGGCAGTAGCATCACCGTCTACAGCTGGGGGCTGTTCCCTGCCAGTGCTCAAGCTGAGAGGAGGGAGAGATCTTTGCTTTGAGGCCAAGAAAATGGGTTGGATGTCATATACAAACAGTGCTTAGCGAAAGCCAACCCCCAAGGCAGGTATTCCTAGAAGAGTAGATTGTGGTCTGACAATTTTTACAAAATCAAGTCCATTTGTATGTAATCTTAGTAATCATCCTCATAAACAGTGGACAGTTTCAGAGTTAACATATAAAAAGCTCAGTCAGTCCCAGAAGACAAGAAAAAGTGCCTGAATGTTCCAAAGGTTTGCTCTTTTTCTGTGACCACCTTACAGTTTACCTGGTAAGCTGTTTCTCACTGTCCACAGTAATTCACACAGAGGCAGATGCTCCCATGGAGAATTCCAAGCTGAAGTCTGAATCCACTATCTGCCTATCTCAAGCCCCAAGACATTCTTAAGTGGAAAAAGAAAACACACACACCCTACCAACAAAAATCAGCAGCTGACGGAAGTGTTCAGTCAGGAGCCTGGGACCTGTCTTGTCCAGGGAGTGGGTGAAATGCACACCACATTAATGCTGCAGAGACCGGCTTGGCTGAGATGCCCAGGCTGATAAGAGAGATGCTTTGGCAGCTCTTAGTAGCCAGAAGTATTATTTATCATGTATTCACCAAAGCATCTTCAAACATTGATGTGGTGCTATAAACCGTGAAATCTATAAACTCAAGTGAGTGATTTGAGCTTTTGATGAACTATCTGTGGATGATGATGGCTGTAATTGTCTGCATCTTCAGTAACTTCAGAAGAGCATGGTGCCGTTTTTCAGATAGTTCCAGTGCAAGTAGCAGTCTCTCTAGGAAGTTCTCTCTACTCAGGATTTAATGGAATATGCCCTTTGTGATGTATCACCTAAGGCATTTATATATGGGGACAGTATTGTCCCATAATTTATTAGTAGACTAATGATAGATGACCAAATACTTGTCCATAAAACATTCATGTTTTATTTTTGGAGTTTGGGGAGTGAATCTGGGTCAAATCACAGAGAGATCTTACACAAACTAATGAGCTTACAAAATCCAGATCCTCTTGGAAATCATGCTTGCAGTGGTTTTAATGAATGTTTCATGGAGAAAATGCACCAAGACTTTTTGTTTGAATTAGGCAGTAACTAAACATAAGTCACTTTAGGTAAATTTCCTCCAATATGCAGGGTATTTAACTTGCTTCTGCCTGTCTTTGATTCTTTTGCTCCAGTTTTCAAACACAATTGCTAGTTTTCCTCTTTGAAAAGCAAGATGAAGGATGAAACCAACAACATTTTTCCGTTGCCTTGTGGGAGGTAGAGTGTGGAATTTGGTAAGAGTGACTCAGGAAAGACTCTCATTTTGTTTGAAAATATAATATATTAATAGAAAATGTGAAGTATGGTAAGGACAACAAATTAAGAGATTACTGCCATTGAAAATAGTTTGTTACTCACAGTTCCCAGCAGGAGGGGGCATGGCCTGCCACCCAGGGTAACATGGGGCCAGGCCAGTTCAGTCAGGAGGCAGAAAGAGTTGGGAGACAACATGGGCCAGAGCCTTGATTGTGATCAGCATGGGAAGGAAGGTGAGTCAGGGTAAGCAAGTGTAGGATTGGCTAGTTTGAGTAACTTCAGTGCGCTCTGGGGCACAGAGGCTGTCACTAGGCTTTTTGTACCTAGCCTTGGAGTGATTAGAAAGGGGCACAGTGGCCCTAGACTGAAGTGTGAGAGTCTTATGGGTGGGGGGCGCTCTGGTTTGATGGGTTTGCGTTTGAACAGGCATCAGGCTAAGTTGTTTGCTGTCTCTGGGAATCAGCTGACACCAGGGTCTCTCAGGTTCAGCAGGTCACAGGTGTCTCTGCAGCAGAATACAAAAAATGAAAAACATGATTAATACACACCTTCAAGCTGAAATTCCAGTGGTTTATCAAATAAGATAAGTAAAGATTGAGGGCTACGTTTCTGCTCACAAAAAAAACCCCATATATGGAAAATTTTCATTGCAGTAAAACCAAGGAATCTCAGAACTTTACTCTCCCATGAAAGTTCATAAATCTGGTATCACTCAGCCCCTTCTGGTCACTCCCTTGTTGTGAAGGCCTGGAAGGTTCTCTAGAGAGAAAAGCAGGTGACTGAACAAGGTGCCAGAGAGAAGGATCATAAATAACTTTGAGGTTGGCAGGAACAAAGTAGAAAACATTTTCAGGTGATCTCAGCTCAAGAAAGTTTACCCTGCAAGAATAACATTTCAATTGCTGGTTAAGATGGAGAACATTGTAGAACCCAAGTATTTACAGTTAGCATTGGTTACAAATGACCTTTTTTTTTTGAGAATTTGTCATTTGCTAAGAAGGAGACAAATGATACCTATATTGTAGCAGGGTCTCTGCCATCCTCCCTCTCCTCCACCTGCTGGTAGCAGGCTGTACAGCTGCATGGGGGTGGTTATTTGTTCTCAGCTAATCACAGAGTAAAGGGATTTTACAGTCTTACAGATAGGAGCTTGCAGGTAGAGCTTCTTTTCTTTTTCTCTAGGAAAATAATGGAGTCCATCAAATGCCTAGTTAGAAAGTCAGGTTTGCAGGGTAAGGAAGCGCTAACTGCAGGTCGAGATGGAAGGCCCCCTTTCTTCTTGCCACCATCGTCAAGAGCTCCACCTCCTACTTCTGCAAGCTACCTGACAGCAAGAATTCCCTTGGCAACAGCCAAGATTTGTCTTTCTTTTGTGCTTCCACTGACTTGGGGTTCTCTGCACGTCTAACCCCTCCAGCTTTGGGTGTTGCCAGAATGATTACAAGATGTTGACCTCTCATTTGGGACAGTTTGCAATGGAGAGAGAATACCCTTCGGTTTCAGGCAAGCCCAAGTTCAAATCCTGGCTGAGCCACTCCAGCTAGACTAATCCAGGGTCTATAGCTTGATCACCTGGAGTTCTGTGTGCCAAGTTACTACTGGCACGTTCTTCCCACAAATGCTGACTTGTGCTTGGTCTGAGGGCTTCCTCCAGTTCAAATACAAATAATAGAGATAATAACAGCTAATATTTAGTGAATATTCACCATGTGTCAGAAGGTGTTCTAAGAACTCAACATGTACCAGGTCATTTAATCCTCACACCCTAAGCAGTGAGGACTATTATTTTCATCTACTAATGCAGTGGTACTTATATTTGACTAGATGAGGAAAGTGAGGCCCCAGAGTTTGAAGGCTGGGGAGAGAAAGCCGCAGAGATACCCTTGTCCTGAACCAGCGATGGACTTTGTGTTTCATTAACAATTCTTCAAAGATCAGAAGTGCTGTCCTGTGACTTCCTTTTAGAAGGCCAAGCCAGAAGCCCCAAGCGGACTTCCAGCTCATGGCTGTGGCACTGTTCATAGCCCTCTTATCCAAGTCTCTGGGACTGCTCACATCTGGGTGAGAAAGAACTGCTCCACTGTCAGAAAGACCCAGTGTGCTCATGTGGATTTACTGGCCCTGGTACCCTCAGGCACCTCTCCAGGGAGCTTCCCCTCCCCACCAACCCCTCAGTCTCTGACTGGAAACTGCCAGAGCAAAGGGTGGCAGGAGGACTCAGGGCTGCATCTCCCATCCTATCAGTGTTGTCTCTGATGCTGCTTTCCCTGGGTGTCTGAGTCCACGGTCACCCCTGCACCTGGGCCCACATCTCTACAGCTCAGCATTTAGGGAGAAAAGGGCCCTCCCCCCTGCTCCAGGTAGGAGAACCCCAAAGGACTTTGCACTCAGTTGGCCCTAGTGCCTTTACCTGGACCAATCACAATGGCCAAGGAATTGAGGGACAAGTTTTGGTCCAGCACAGGCCACTGGCTCCACCTTTGGCCAATTACTGCAGCCAGGGTCACATCAGAGGGCAGTAGCTCCCATTTGGATGACAGATTTGGAAGAGGGCTTGGAACTACATGTACCCATGAAAAGAAAGAGGTCAGGTTCCAAAGACAGAGTAGATGAATGGGTGGGCAGAATAGTGTAAGTCACGGACACTGAAACGTGGCCCTGCTAGGGTTCCTTATGAGATGAACTGAGAGCTGCACACTCTGCCCACAGGGGCAGGAAGTGTTGGCCCTGGGCTACGATGGAGTATGGAGGGAAGATGAGGGGCTGGGGGCATGATGAGGGGGTGAGCAGGGGCACAGTGTGGGGGGGGGTTGAATCATACACCCTGCTCTGCCAGTCTTCCCTCTACTGCTCAACCCAGCTTCTTACCACAGGGCCTTTGCACATGATTTTTCCTTTTGTTTGTAAAGCATCTCACTCTTTTGCACGCTTCCCATCCCTGTGTGAATGTTAGGTCCTCAGAGAGGCCTTTTCTGAGCTCCTGATAGAAGTTGGATTCTTTTGGTTTTTTGTCTCTCATAGACCTCTCTTTCTATCAGAGCACTTAGAATAAATCTCAGTCATTATTGACTTCTTATTTACTTTTTCCTTGTCCGTCTTCCCACTAGACTCTCCTGTATATCTTTAGCACTTATCCACTGTCTAGCAATCAGTAGGCACTCAATAAATACTGGAGGAACAATGGGTGAGGGATGGGGTTAGGAGAGATGAAAAGCAAATAGGCTGTGCCTGGGGGGCGGGGAGAGAGGATGTGGAAGAGGCAGGACAGGGGCGTCTACGCGTCAGCCAAAGTCAGGAGGGTGAGCAAGGGCAGCGGGGCTGATCCAGTGCCCTCGAGGATCCCAAGAGGTGGTCCCAAGAGAATGTTGGGCTTCCTGCCTCGTGTGGAGTGACAGATTCTCCCCAGGTTTATCCAGAAGTCAGAGTGGGGTGGTACCACAGCACGGCCCTGATCCCTGGTTCTCTGTAGCAAACCAATGTATGTGGGTCTCAGGGAGGATGATGGCTTTCAGAACAGCTGACGGGGCTGCCAGCTGAGCCTGGCACTTCGTTGGGGTGCGTTTTGTCCTGTCCCCTTTCTCCTTTGCCCCATTCCCACTGCTGTTTGGGGCATAGGAGTTGGCCGTGCTCACCTCTCACGGCACAATTCCAGAGATTCCCCAGCACCACTTTACCGTGAGATGGTGAGGGCACAGACGAGGCTATTGCAGAGGTTTGCTGTCCTGTTGGAACAAGTCTCTGCAGGTGGAGAGCGCCACGTTTTTCCAGAAAGGCTCTGGCACTGGAGCCGCAGGCACTCTCCCTGCTTCAGGGTTGAGTGAGGAGCCCTGGTACCTCTGGAAACATGAAATGAAAGTTAAGAGAAGGAAGTCAGTCAAGTTCAGGGAGGCCCCAGCTGTGAAAGGAAGCCCTGGCCGCTGAACATACAGAAGGCAGCAGAGTTGGGAAGATGTGGCTTCTACCACTTCAGCAGGTAAAATGAACTTTGAAAAAGAGCCTGTCATTTCAGGGAGGCCAGGTTTGCACAGTCACTGTGAGTGATAGAGAAACATGGCCTCGGAGAGCAACGTCAGGCTCCCCCACCCCACTGCCTGCTTGGGAGTGTGTGTGTAGGGGGTGTAAACAGCAGGCCACTAGTTAGCCTCTCCCCCTGCCTCTCCACAGAAGGATTTGTAGCTTCACCTCGTGGCCAGCTGAGCACTTTAATCAGGCCAATAGCCGGGGGAAGATGTCCTTTGGCTGTGACTTTCTGGGATGCAAGTGGCCTCTCTGATGCCTCCATGCTGGCATCATTCCCACCGTGCTGCGGTTCCCATCACCTGCAGTGAGCTCTCCAGTGCTGCGTCCATAAGTTATATCTGCACAAAGTCAGAGAAGACCACAGACCCACCTGGGTCAGATGGGGTTTGAGATCACTGTGGGAGGCCTGTAGCCCCACTGGGTCAGATGGGGTCTGAGATCACCATGAGAGGCCTGTAGCCTGCCTACTATCTGGCCTGGGTCAGATGGAGTTTGAGATCACTGTGGGAGGCCTGTAGCCCCCCTGGGTCAGTTGGGGCCTGAGATCACCACTGTAGTCTTATAGTCTGCCTGGGTCAGACAGGGTCTGAGATCACCGTGAGAGGCCTGTAGCCTGCCTACTATCTCCCTGAGCCAAGGACCAAGCACAGACTGACCTCATCACAGGCCATCTCTTCCTTGCCCGGTAGGATCCTGTTTCTAATTCAGGCTCTGACATAGCAAACCCTCCAACCTTGGTTATCTTCTCTTCCTGGGCCCTGAAATCCCTTCTTGGTCTGCAAGGAATGACAGTTGGCACCTGCCCATCAAACACAGGCCTAGCACAGCCTGCTGTGAACACAGCCCTCATTTCCAGGTTGGGTCCTGTGTGCCCAGAAGCAAAGGGCAGTTAGGGCTGAAGTAAGCATGGATGCAACTCACATCCCTCCTCTGCCAAGATTATGCTGCTTAGAACCCCAGGAAATAGAAATATGTCCATATATTAGCTACATATGGGCATATATGTTTATGTACATATATGTTTAATGTTTATTTGACACATTTTAAATTAATAAGCTTTCCTTTTAGAGGAAACGAATGAAAACACAGAAAGTCCCCATATATCTCCTCCCCCAGCCCACATCCGCCATCTTACACTAGTGTGGTACATTTATGATATTGATGAACAAATTGTAATACATTTTTTTTTTTTAAGACAGAGTCTCACTCTGTTGCCCTGGGTAGAGTGCTATGGTGTCATAGCTCAAAGCAACCTCAAATTCCTGGGCTCAAGTGATCCTCTTGCCTCATCTTCTGGAGTAGTTGGGACTATAGGTGCCTGCCACAATGCCTGGCAATTTTGTTTGTTTGTTTGTTAGTGTGTTTGTTTTAGAGACAAGTCTTGCTTTTGCTCAGGCTGGAGCTCAGGCAATCTGCCTGCCTTGGCCCCCCAGAGTGTTAGGATTACAGGCATGAGCCACCCCACCTGGCCTCATGATACATTCTTATTAACTAAAGCCCATAATTTATATTAGGGTGCATTCTTGTACAGTTGTGTGGGTTTTGCCAAATGCATACTGTCCTATAGCCACGATTACTATATCCTGTGAAATAGACTCACTGAAATCCTCTGTCCTCACCTACTTTTCCCTCCCTCCCACTAACTCCTGGAAACCTCTGATAGTTTTTCTGTCTTCATAGTTTTATCTTCTCCAGGATGTCATAAAGGTGGAATCAGACAGTTATGTCACCTTTTCAGACTGGCTTCTTTCACTTACTAATATGTGTTCAAGGTCTGTTGGTGGCTTGATAGCCCATGTCCTTTTATCACTGAGTAATATCCCGTTCTCTGGGTGTGCCAGTTCGTTTATGCATTCACCCACTGAAGGACATCCTATGGCTTCCAAATTCTGGCAACTAAGAACAAGGCTGCTGTAAACATTCGTGTGCAGGATTTCGTGTAGTTATAAGTTTCCAGTTTATTTGGATAAATATAATACCAAGGAGTACAGGATTGGATCTCTCAAAGAGTAAAAGTATGCTTTGTTCTGTAATAAACTGCTAAATTGTCTTCTAAAGCATATACCACTTTGCACCCCTCTAGCAGTTAACAAGGGTTCTCCACACCTTCACCAGCATTTGGCATTGTCAGTGTCTTGGAGTCAGGATGGTCCTAACGGCCGTGCAGGTGTTTTAATGCCTAGTGTTGTGGAGCATCTTCTCATGTGCCTCTTCGTCATCTGTACACCTCCTTTGGTCAGGTGTCTGTTTAGATTTTTTGCCCACTTTTTAATTGGGCATTTTTTAAAATTTACATTGAGTTTTTGTATGTATATCTTCCTTAGTAGTCCTCTACCACATATATATGTGTGTGTGTGCCATACATACACACAGGGTGTCCCTAAAGTTTGTGTCCAATTTAAAATAGTTATGTATTTTAAATTGCACAGGAGCATTATGGACGCCCAATATGTAGCAAATATATCCCCCCATTCTGTGGCTTGTCTTTTAATTCTCTGAGAAGTATCTTTCACAGAACTGTTTTTAATTTTAATGAAGTTCAAGTTATCAATTTTTTATTTCTTATATCTTGTATGTTGTATCTGAAAAGTCATCGCCAAACCCAAGGTCACCTAGATTCTCTCTTATGTTATCTTCTAGAGGTTTAATAGTTTTATATTTTACATTTAGGCCTATGATTTATTTTGAATTAGTTTTTGTGGAAGGTATAATGTGGATGTCTATGTTCATTTTCTCTTTGGGGGAACATGCGTGTTTAGCTTGTTCCCAGCACCATTTATTGAAAAGGCTGCCTTTTCTCCAGTGCATTGCCTTTGGGTCCATATGAAAGATCAGCTAACTATGGCTGTGTGGTATTTGTGGGGGTCTTTTTTTAAATTTAAGAGGCAGGGTCTCACTGCCCAGGCTGGAGTGCAGTGGCTGGCTATTCACAGGCACAGTCTCACTGTTGATCAGCATGGGAGCTTTGACCCACTCCATCTCCGACTGGGATGGTTCATCATCCCTCCTTAGGCAATCTGGTGGTCCTCTGCTCTTGGGAGGTCACTGTGCTGATGCTAAACTTTGTGTGGTCACCTGATTAGCATAGTGCACTACATTTCTGTTCCATTAATCTGGCTGTTTTCACCAGTGCCACACTACCTTGATTATAGTAGCTTTGCACTGTTTAGGTAGTTTTAGTCCTTGATGTTGCTCTACTGTGGTATGGTGTTGGTTATTCTGCGTCTTTTGCTTTACCATGTAAACTTAGGACTCACTCTGTTCATAGTCATGGAATTACTTGCTGGATTTTGACTGGGATTGCATTGAATTCATAGATCAAGTCAGGAAGAATTGACATCTTAACAATATTGAGTCTTCCTGTCCATGACCATGGAATATTTATAGTTTAACCTAATTTCTTTCATCAGAGATTTACATTTTTCCACATAGATCTTATACCTATTTCATTAGATTTATATCTAAGCATTTTTTTCTTTTCTTTTTTTGGGGGGTGCTAATGTAAATGGTATTATGTTTCTGCTTTCAAATTTCATTTGTTCATTGCTGGTATACATGTGTAGAAAAGCAATCGACTTTTGTATATGAACTTTGTATTCTGCAACCTTGCTACTATTACTAGTTCCAAGAGGTTTGGTTTTGTTTTGCTCTGCTTTGCTTTGTTTTTTATTCTTTGGAATTGTCTACACAGACAATCATGTAACCAGTGGGTTAATTTTTTTTATTTATTCCTTCCCAATCTGTATACCTTTTATTTGTTTTTAACCCATTGCACTTGTTAGGACTTTCAGCGTGATAATGAGCATGAGTGGTGAGAAGAAACATTCTTGCCTTGTCCCCGATCTTTTTTTTTTTTTTATTAATTGATAGCTGTATACATTAATGCAAACATGGGGTACATTGTACTGTTTTCATATACAATTTGAAATACTTTCATCAAGCTGGTTAACATAGATTTCATGTCATTTGCTTAGTCATTGTAT
>CAUYQV010140004.1:0-10930 GCA_963574575.1 Galagoides demidoff | reverse complement strand
CAAACAACAATGATGGCTACAACCAAAAAATGGCCAGGCGTTGTGGTCCCAGCTACGTGGGAGGCGGAGGCAGGAGACTCGCTTGAGCCCAGGAGTTGGAGGTTGCTATGAGCTGTGATGCCATGGCACTCTACCCAGGGGGATAGCTTGAGGCTCCGTCTCAAAAAAAAAAAAAAAAAAGAAAAAGAAAAAGAAAAAATTGCCAGGTATGGTGGCATGAACCTGTAGTCCCAGTGACTTGGAAGGCTGAGGCAGGAAGATCACTTGAGTCAAGAGTTCTAGGTTAGGCTGGGCGAGGTGGCTCATGCCTACAATGCTAGCACTCTTCAAGACCACCCTGAGCAAGAGTGAGACCCCTATCTGTACTAAAAATAAAAAATTAGCAGGCATCATAGGGGGCCCTGTACTCCCTGCTGCTGGGGAGACTGAGGCAAGAGGATTGCTCAAGCCCAAGAGTTTGAGGTTGCTATGAGCTATGATGCCACGACACTCTACTCAGGGTGAGAAAAAAAAAAAAGAGTTCTACATCACAGTGAGCTGTGATCACACCACTGCGCTCCAGCATAGGTGACAAGGTTTTACTTGTCTCTATGAAGCCACAATAATCAAGACAGTGTGGTACTGGCAAAAATAGAAAAATAGATAACAGAATAGAATAGACAGTACAGAAATAGAACCATAACCATACGAATGTAGTCAACTAGTATTTTGGGACAAAGATAATTCAGAGTAAAGAAATGGTCTTTTTAACAAATTCGGCCAAGTGAATTAGATATCTACATGAAAAAATATCTAGATAAAGATTTTACACCTGTTATAAAAATTAACTCAAAATAGATCACAAACTTAAACATAAAATGCATAATTATAAACTAGAAGAAAGTAAAGAGAAAAATCTAAGTGATCTTGGATTTGGCAATGACTTTTTTAAATACAACAGTAAAAGAATGATCCTTTAAAAAAAGTGATAGGCAGACTTCATTAAAATTAAAAACTTTTCCTCTAGACCAGGTACAGTGGCTCGCGCCTGTAATATTAACACTCTGGGAAGCCAACGCAGATGGACTCTGGAGCCCAGGAGTTCGAAACCAACCTGTGCAAAATGAGACCCCACCTCTAAAAACAGTTGCGCATTGTATTGTGGTGGATGCCTGTAGTCCCAGCTACTAAAGAGGCTGAGGCAAGAGGATTGTTGAAGCTCAAGAGTTTGAGGTTGCTGTGAGTTATGATGCCATAGCACTTTACCCACGGCAATAGACAAACAAACAAACTTCTCCTTTGTGAAAGACAGTGTTGTTTTGGCTTCCAGATAGCCAAAGCCATAAGATTTTGTGTATCCTTAGAAGAAGCATTATGTTTTGTGTTTTTATTCCTCACTTCTTTAAACAAATTATTATTATTATCCTTAATGAGACAGAGTCTCACTTTATTGCCCTAGTTAGAGGGCTATGGTGTCACAGCTCACAGCAAACTCCAACTCCTGGGCTTAGGCGACTGACTCTCTTGCCTCAGCCTCCCGGGTAGCTTGGACTACAGGTTCCCCCTACACACACACACACACACACACACAATGTCTGGCTATTTTTTGGTTCCAGTTTGGCCAGGGCTGGGTTTGAACCCACCACCCTCAGTATATGGGGCCGGAGCTCTACCCACTGAGCCACAGGCACTGGCCCCACATATCATTATTATTAACAAGAAGAAAAGTAGCATGGAATGAATGCTTACTCTATGCTAGCCATTTTACTAACTGCTTCATGCGCAATACCTTATTTAATCGTTACACACTCTCCACTTCCATTGTTACCAGCATCACTGCAGATATAGAAATCGTGGCTTAGAGAAATAAAATTGCTTAAGTTCACATATTTGATTGGTGTAAGAAAGGGGGCCAAGATTACATCCTAGACCTCCATAGCCCTTGTTCTTTTTTTTTTTTTTTTTTGGAGACAAGAGCCTCAAGCTGTCCCCCTGGGTAGAGTGCCGTGGCATCTCAGCTCATAGCAACCTCCCACTCCTGGGCTCAAGCGAGTCTCCTGCCTCCTCCTCCCAAGTAGCTGGGACCACAGGCGCTCACCATAATGCCTGGCAATTTTTTGGTTGCAGCCATCATTGTTGTTTTGGTGGGCCCGGGCTGGATTTGAACCCGCCACCTTGGGTGTACGTGGCTGGTGCCTTAGCTACTTGAGCCACAGGCGCCCAGCCCACAGCCCTTGTTCTTAACTACTTACTAACTGTACTAGCTTCTATGAAAGACTAAGTGTGGTTGTCACAGACACAAAGCATAACAGTGGGTGCCATTGGAGGAGCTGTCACCCAGCCTCTGAAGCATGAAGTTGGCACCAGCCCTGACATCCTAATAGCTAACGAGTGGCTGAGGCAGTATGAACAACCAGTAGCTCCTGGACAATCACTGGCGGTGAGGAAAAATCCCAGAAGTTAGGAGCAGAACACAAAGGAGCAAGACATCAGTAGGGATGAACCCCTGAGAGGCCTGGAGAGCAGTGAGAAGGGTAGGGGGAAAGGTTTCTTTCTCACTCCCCGCATCTCTGGCAGTCAGTGGGCTCCCAAGCTGCTGGAGAGCTCTTCTACCCTCACAAACCCCAAACGGCTGCCACCAGCGAACTGGGAACTTTGGGGTCACTTCCCATCACTGGGAAGGCAAAGAACTGCTTCTTTTTTCTTTTAATTTCAGATTAATATCGCTTCTTCACCCACCAGGTACCTTTGTCCTCCCCAGAGGGCTTCAGCTCCTCGGTTTTCATCTCATTTGTTACTACACCAACATTTCCCAATTCCAGTCCAGACTACAGGAGCCACAGGCCATCAGTGGGGCCCAGAGGATGTGCATCACCCATAGCCTGGACATTCTGTGTGGGCTGCCTTCTGGAGAGAGGGACGGAGACCATCAGAGTGCTAACTTTCTAAGATTCAGAATGTTTTATCCCCTGAGGCTGCTGAGAGAGGACTGAACCAGCGCTACCAGGAACCGCTTTTCTCCTCTACTGGTACATCCACCACCCCAGGGCTCCCACAGAGAACGGGGTTCTGCCCTTTCCTCTAGGATGGCGCTGCGGACGGAGGGGTCCTCAGACAGCAATCCCTGCCAGCTAGCCCTCCCGGATGCAGCGGATGGCCAGTCTGCCTGGGCACCCCAAGTGAGCCTCCTCTGGCATGGTGAGCACTGATCTTCAGGGACCTGGGGTCAGGCCCGCAGGCCAGATTCTATACCCGCAGGTCTTGATAGCATTCCTCTGGGCAAGTGGAGGGGTTCGTGGATCAGTCCCCGCAGGCCAGGGTACCCCCGAGGACAGATGAGGAGGGACAGTGCAATGTGTGTCCCGACGGCAGCAGGCTCGCGGGGCGCCCTCCCCCAGATGGATCTTGGTCGCTTCAGACTTCAGACTGAATTTCAGACGGCTGTGCCTCCTCCACAGTGGACTTTCGGGGTGGGCGAGGCTCGCACAGCGCCTCCCTGCTGGCCTTGCCTAGAAGCTGGGAGGGACCTGTGACTACCTCGTGGGCTTCCGTGGAGGCTGAGGGCAGGCTCACTCGGCCCAGCCCTATCAAGCCCCCCTCCCACCCACCTCTGCTGTGGCAGAAAATCAGGACTCACCTCAAGTTCTAGGGCACCAACCACCACCTAGGGCAATCAAGTGCTTCTCCAGAGAAACTAGAGCCGGTCACAGGACCCAAGAACAACGCTGCCTCAAGCGCCACCTGCCGACGGGGAGGTCAATTTACAAGCCCTTTTACTCCATTTACTGGTTCAATCACACCAAGTGTGTGAGACTCACCCACAAGCCCCATCCGCTGTCTCAGAGATAAAATTTGGCATGCCATATTTAAACAAAAGAAAACCCAAAAATAAGAAGCAAAAGCTGCTCCAGATGAGAAGGAATCAGCAGATTTCTGAATACATGAAAAGTCAGAGTGAAAGGACACCCCCGAAAGAAAACAATAACTCTGAAACCAACGAAAATGACTGATAAATACTCAACCATGGATTGTAAGGAAGCACAACCAAATACAAGAGAAAACACAACACAAGGAAACCACAAAAACAATGTAGGAAATGAATGAAATACTCACTGAATAAGCAAAATTATTTTTAAAAACTCGAGCAGAGGGCGCCGTCTGTGGCTCAGTGAGCAGAGCGCCGCCTGTGGCTCAGTGGGTAGGGCGCCGCCTGTGGCTCAGTGGGTAGGGCAGCGCCTGTGGCTCAGTGGGTAGGGCGCCGCCTGTGGCTCAGTGGGCAGGGCGCCGCCTGTGGCTCAGTGGGTAGGGCGCCGCCTGTGGCTCAGTGGGTAAGGCAGCGCCTGTGGCTCAGTGGGTAGGGCGCCGCCTGTGGCTCAGTGGGTAGGGCAGCGCCTGTGGCTCAGTGAGTAGGGTGCTAGCTCCATATACCGAGAGTGGTGGGTTCAAACCCTGCCCCGGCCAAACTGCAACAACAACAACAAAAAAATAGCCGGGCGTTGTGGTGGGCGCCTGTAGTCTCAGATATTCGGGAGGCTGAGGCAAGAGAATTGCCTAAGTCCAGGAGGTGGAGGTTGCTGTGAGCTGTGATATCATCGCACTCTACCAAGGGCAGCAAAGTGAGACTCTGTCTCAAAACAAAAAAAGAACAGAGAAGAGGACTGAACAAAACCACAAGAAATTTGGGATTATGTAAAAAAAAGCCTAACATAAGAATCTCAAGCATTCCTGAGGCAGAAGAAGAAAATATACTGAAATAGCCATCACAGCCTTGAAATGGTGACACTACCCCCTTAGACCCAGGACAAGGGAGGAAGGAGAGATGAGGAACCCGGATAAGAACTCCCTGAAGCCACCATGGCCCTGAAAAGGTGACATCACTCCTTAGTCCTGAGGGGTGGGGGGAGGAATGAAGAAATAGGATAAAAACTTACTCTGAACTTGTTTCCTTTTGAAAAAATTGTTTACTTATCTGCTAACCACACCTGCAAAGTCTGCTTCTGTGAAGGCTGGTTGTAAAATCCAACAGCTTGCTTGCATCAGCTCAGCCAGCCCTTACCCCATGCCTTACCTTATAAAAACCCAGACCCCAACTGCTCTCTCATGGTCTCTCTCTGGGACTGTGGACAGAGCTGCTGGCTGGCCAATAAAGACTCCATTTGGACACTTTTAAATCGGCCGTGTGGTGTTTTCTCGCCCATAACAATACAAAAGCTGGAAAACTTATTTGAACGAATACCAAAGTAAAATTTCCCAGGTCTTACTAAAAAATCTGACATCCAGTACTAGAAGATGAACTTCAGAGAGATTCATCAGCAAGAAACAATGACCATGACATACACATCAGGCTGGTCAAAGTTAACACTAAAGAGGAAACCTATGAACCATAAAGTGAAAGCATCAGGTAATTTATATGCAAAGAAAAATCCATCAGATTAACTGCAGACTTCTCAAATGAGACCTTACAAGTCAGAAGGGACTGGGGCTCCCTTATCAGTCTCCTCAAACAGAATAATGGCCAAGCTAGAATTCTGTATCCTGCAAAACTAAGTTGCTTTTATGGCTGAGTAATACTCCATGGTATACATGCACCAAATTTTGTTAATCCACTCATGTATTGAGGGGCACTTGGATTGTTTCCACATGTTTGCAATTGTGAACTTTGCTGTTATAAACATTCAAGTGAAAGTTTTTTTTTTATAGAATGTCTTTTTTCCGTTGGGTAAATACCTACTAGGGGAATTTCTGTACAACATCGTAGACCTACGTTTAGTTCTTTGAGGTATTCCCTATGCTATTTTCCATAGTGGTGGCATCACAGCTCACTGCAACCTCAAACTCCTGGGTTCAAGCGATCCTCCCACCTTAGCCTCCCAAAGTGCTAGCATTACAGATACAAGCCACCTCATGCAGGAGGTGAAAAACAGGCTGACGCTGGATTTAGCAACAATTTCATGGATATGCCAGTAAAACCAGGCAACAACAATAAGTGAATAAATCATAAAAATTAAGAACTTTTGTGCTCCAAAGGCTAATATCAAAAGAGTAAAGAGACAACCTTAATGGAAGAAAATATTTGCAAATCATATATCTGATAAGAGATTAATATTTAGAATATGTAAAGAATTTGTAAAACTCAACAACAAAAAAGCAATCAATCCAGTTCAAAAATAGTCTAAGGACTTAAATAGACATTTCTCAAAAGAAGAAATAGCCAATAAGCAAACGAAAAGATATTCAACATCATTAGTCATTAGGAAATGAAAGTCAAACATCCACTTGATTGGCTATTATACTAATAATTTTTTAAAACCCCCCAAATACAATAAAACCTCCATAGTTGGGTCACCACTTTACATTGACCACTTCCTTACGTGGACCTAATTTTCACAGACTAGTCATGCACCTATGTATATATCAGTATAGTAGGCCTAGCTCCTTATGTTGACCGTCTCTCTATGTTGAGCAGTTTGTTACAGTCCCTTGGGTGGTCAACTTACAGACGTTCTATGGTAATAGGAGTTGGTGAAGATATGGATTGCCGATGGGGATGTAAAATGGTGCAGCCACTGTGGAGAACAGTGTGTTGATTGCTCAAAAGATTAAACAACTACCATATAACCCAGCAATTCTACTCTTAGGTATACATCCAAAAGAACTGAAGAGGAGGGACTCAAAAAGACATATGTACAAAAATATTCAGAGTAGCATTATCACCATAGCTGAAAGGTGGAAATAACTCAAATATCCATTAACAGATGAATACATAACCAAAGTGTGGTACATACATACAATGGAATATTATTCAGCCATGAAAGGGATGAAATTTTGATATATGCTACAGTGTGGATGGACTTTTATAATATTATGCTAAGTGAAGTAAGCCAGACACAAAATAATATTGGATAGCTAGCAACAGTGGCTCACCCCTGTAACCTAGCACTCTGAGAGGCCATGGCAGGTGGATTGCTTGGGCTTAGGAGTTCCAGAATAGCCTGGACAAGATCGAGAATCCACTTCTACTAAAAACAGAAAAATTACCTAGACATGGTAGCATGCGCCTGTTGATACAGCTACTTAGGAGACTGAGGCTAGGAGTTGGAGGGTGCAGTGAGCTAAGAGGATGCCCCTGCAATCTATCCAGAGTTACAGAGGGAGACTTTGCTGGAAAAAAAAAAAAAGGATGAATTCACTTATATAAGGCACATAGAACAGGCAAAGTCATAGAGACAGAAAGCAGAATGAACATTACTGGGAGCTAGGGTGAGGGGAGTAGGAGAAGCTATTACTTACCGGGCACAAAGTTTTTACTGCTAAAAAACGTTTTGGGCATAGAGGTGGTAATGGTTATACAACACTGTGAATTAGGTGGTAATGGTTATACAACACTGTGAATACATTTAATGCCAATGAATTGTACATTTAAAAATGGTTAACATGATAATTATATCATTTATATTTGACCACAATTTTTTTTTTTAGCAGTTTTTGGCTGGAGCTGGGTTTGAACCCGCCACCTCTGGCATATGGGGCTGGCGCCCTACTCCTTTGAGCCACAGGTGCCGACCATTGACCACAATTTTTAATAATGATAGCTATTAGCAGTCACTCCTATTCTGCTCCCCCCATTTTCCCAAGCCTGTTCCTGGCAACCATGTACCTACATACTCCACCTACATGAATCTGCCTACTCTGGATATTTTGCATAAAAGGAATCAAACAATATGTGGCCTTTTATCTGGCTTCTTTTACTTACCATAATGCCTTCAAGGTTTTTTGTTTGTTTTGAGACAGACTCTCGTTATGTCACTCTTGGCTGTGGAGTGCCGTGGAGGCACAGGTCACCTCCAATTCTTGGGCTTAAGCAATTCTTTTGCCTCAGCCTCCCAAGTAGCTGGGACTACAGGCGCCCACCACAACACCTGGCTGTTTTTGTTGTTGCTGTTGTAGTTGTCATCGTTGTTTAGCAGGCCTGGGCTGGGTTTGAACCCACCAGCCCCCGTATATGTGGCCAGCACTAAGCTACAGGCACCAAGCCAATGCTTTCAAGGTTTACCCCGGTTGTAACATGTATCAGTACTTCATTCCTTTTCATTGCTCTATAATATTACATTGTAGTGCAGATAGAAGGCACTTTGTTTATCCACTCACCAGCTGATGGACAGCTGGGTGTTTCCACTTCTTGGCTATTATGGATAATGATGCTAGAAGAAGTTTTCAACTAGCCACGGTTTCAATTCTCTTACATATAGTCCTAGATGTAGAACTGCTGAGTCATATGGTAACTCTCTGTCTGTTTGAGGAAGTGCCAGACCATTTTCCAAAGCAGCTGCACCATTTTATTTATTTATTTTTTGAGATAAGAGTCTCACTTTGTCACCTTTAGTAGAACGCTGTGGCATCACAAGCTCACAGCAACCTCAAAACTTTTGGCCTCCCAAGTAGCTGGGACTACAAAAATACACATACCAAGCCTGGCTAGTTTTAAGACAGGGTCTTGCTCTTGCACAGGCTGGCCTTGAACTCCCGATCCACCTGCCTCAGCCTCTGCAGTATTAGGATTACGGGTGTGAGCACTGTGCCCGAAAGCTGCACCATTTTACACTCCCACTGCATAAGAGTTCTTATTTCTCCTTGTACTTGCCAACACTTGTTATTACCTGTTCTTTTTTTGCAGTTTTTGGCTGGGACCGGGCTAGAACCCACCACTCCCAGGAATATGGGGCTGGCGCCCTACTCCTTGAGCCACAGATGCCACCCTATTACCTGTCTTTTTTTATTCTAGCCAGCTTAATGGGTGTGAAGTGGTGTCTCACTATGGTTTCAATTATTTCCCTAGTGATGTTGAGCATCTTTTCCTGTGCATACTGATCATTTGTGTTCTCTGCCCACTGTGTGAGGACATGCTGAGAAATTAGCCATCTACAAACCAGAGAAAAGGGCTCACTGAATTGGCCAGCACCTTAATCTTGTATTCACCAGCCCATACACCTGTGAGAAATACTTTTTTGTTGCTTAAGCCATTTTGTTATGGCAGCCTGAGTGACCAATACAATATCCCTTGAAGAACAAAAATTTTTAATTTTGATGAAGCCCAATTTATTGACTTTTTCTTTTGTCTCTGTGCTTTTGGTGTCTTATCTAAGGAATCACTGAAGATTCATACCTGTATTTTCTTCCAAGAGTTTTATACTTTTAGCTTAACAATTTACTTTTAAAAAGCATGAAAAAGAATAAAATACTTAGGAAAAAATTTAACAACCTAAGTACAAGATGTATACCCTGAAAATTATAAAACATTGTCAAAAGAAATTGAGGAAGACTTAAATAAATGGAAAGGCATCCATGTTCTTGGGTTGGAAGACTTAATATTGTTAAGGTGGCAATAATTCCTAGACAGACCTATAGATTCAATGCCAATTCTACCCAAATCCCAGCTGGCATTTTTTTCTATAGAAACTGACAAGCTGATTCCAAAACTCTTATGGAAATGCAAGGGTCTCTGAAAAGCTAAAAAACAAATAAAAAAGAAGTATAAGAAATAAAGAGAAATACACTATATAATGACATTTCAGTCAATGAGAGATTGCATATATGATGGTGGTCCCATAAAATTAGAATATTACATTTTTGCTGCGTCTTTTCTCTTTAGGTGTGTTAGATACTTACCATTGTGTTAAAATTACCTACAGCATTCAGTAGTGTGACATGTGGTGCAGATCTGTAGCCTAGGAGCAATACAGGTGATACAGCCAAAGTGCATAATAGGTTATACCATCTAAGTCTGAGTACTCTCTATGATATTTGCCCAACAAGGAAATTGCCTAACAACACATATCCCAGAATGTATCCCTGTCATTAGTCAATGCATAACTGTATGTGTGTGTGTATACTGGTGTCTGCCCCTAGTCCCACATATCCCAGAATGTACCTCCATCATTAGTCAATGCATAACTGTGTGTGTGTGTGTGTGTGTGTATACTGGTGTCTGCCCCAATCCCACATATCCCAGAATGCATCACTGTCATTAGTCACAATACATAACCGTGTGCATATGTATATGTGTGTGTATATATATATATATATGTATACGTGTGTGTATACACACACACACTGGTGTCTGTCCCTAGTCCCAGGTACAGAGCTCCTAAAACTTTTATAATTTCCTGACTGATAGGGGTGCCCTGGTTACAAATACCTCTGTAGACAGGAATACTAGGAGGATCTTTCGTTGTTATACTTGGTCTTTGGCCCCATTTCCTGATAGAGAACTCCTAAGACTTCTGTAATTTCCTGAGTGATAGGAGTGCCTGACACAAAGTCCCTAAATCCCTTGGAATTTCCTGGGTGACAAGAGTGTCTTCTGTTCTAATGAGCTGATTCTTGGTGGGCTTCTGGATGGGGGCTGGTCACTGGAAAGATCAAACCATGATCGTAAGTTGGAGTTTTCTTTTTTCTTTTTTTTGAGACAGATACTCAAGCTGTCACCCTGGGTAGAGTGCCGTGGCATCACAGCTCATAGCAACCTCAAACTCTTGGGCTTAAGCAATTCTCTTGCCTCAGCCTCCCAAGTAGCTGGGACTACAGGCACCTGCTACAATGCCTGGCAATTTGTTGGTTGTAGTTGTCATTGTTTGGCAGGCCTGGGCTGGATTTGAACCCGTCAGCTCCAGTGTATATGGTTAGCACCCTAGCCACTGAGCTAAAGGCGTTGAGCCAAGCTTGGAGTTTTCTTTTTTTTTTTTGAGATTGAGCCTCAAGCTATCCCCCTGGGTAGAGTGCCATGGCATCACAGCTCATAGCAACCTCCAACTCCTGAGCTCAAGCGAGTCTCCTGCCTCAGCCTCCCAAGTAGCTGGGACCACAGGCGCCCGCCACAACACCCGGCCATTTTTTGGTTGCAGCCATCTTTGTTGTCTGGCGGGCCTGGGCTGGGGATTCGAACCCGCCACCT
>CAUYQV010140003.1:0-22015 GCA_963574575.1 Galagoides demidoff | reverse complement strand
ATAGTTGGTGGAGTCAGAAGTTGCTGCCACAACTTCCATTAAATACTAAGGAAATTTGCTTACTGGTGGCAACTGTCCCCTTAATGTTTAATTATAAATATGTCTAGTATTAACCAATATATATTTAATAACTGTTATTTACAGTATATCATATTTATGTTCTATGTAATAATATTAATGCCATAGAAATGTTGCATTCAGATATTAAAATTTTAAAATCTCTAAAATCTTGTCTTAATTTTCTTTCATATGATTTCCCAGTCTGAAGCAAACAAACAAAAAGTCATGAAAAAATATGGCCACAAACAAGTGGTTCTGATCACTTCTTAGCCACACCTGTGATATTTGAATTCCGCTATACAAATGAAACTTTTAAAATATGCTTGGTAATAAACTGTCTCAGTAAGAAAATGCCACATCTAAACACCTATTTTCCAAAATGATTTCAGGATATTTGCTTAAACAATCAGGTATATTTAAGTTGTTTTTTTTCTTTTTTCTTTTTTTTTTTTTTGCAGTTTTTGGCCAGGGCTAGGTTTGAACACACTAATGGGGCATACAGGGCTGGTGCCCTACTCCTTTGAGCCATGAGCACTGCCCTTAAGTTGGTTTTTAAAAATAATTTAGTAAGTTTCTTAGATAGTAATTTCCAGAACAAATTATTGTTTTAGCAAAATGTAATTTTTTGTCTCAATTAGGGACTAGAAAAATGAATTTAGTAAGTAAAATCGCAAAAAAAAATGTCATTTATCTAAATTTGGTTACATTTTTGTCATTGTAGACCCTCCAATGTATGGTACTGCTGGAACAAAGTTCCTAGAGAGTTGATCATCTAGATCTACAAAAACAGAGTTGGCTGAGCATGGTGGCTCACAGCCTTAATTCCAGTACTCAGAGTCTCAGGCCAGTGGATTACTTGAGTTCAGGAATCTGAGACCAATCTGAGAAAGAGGGAGACCTCATCTCTATTAAAAATAGAAAAACTAGCTGGGTGTTGTGGTAGGTGCCTGCAGTCTCAGCTACTCAGGAGCCTGAGGCAAGAGGATCACTTGAGCCCAAGAGTTTGAGGTTGCTGTGAGCTATGATGCTACAGCACTCTACCAAAGCTAACAAAGTGAGACGGTCTCAAAAAAGTTGGGGGGGGAACTGCTCCTTCGCTCATAGTGAGAGGCGTTCTCGAATGGGGTCACTAGCTATGCCAGGCCAAAATTGCTTGCCATATGGTGGCCATGGACCTGCTGCCTAAGGTGTCTTATGTTGCACACTCTACTTGACTGTGCGGTTCACAAATTAGTTTTTGCTGCCTTTCCTCTTACTTGATCACTCATGTAATGCTAATCAGAATTTCCTGCACATACACATCTTCTGGGGGTCTTGTTAAAATTCACTTTCCAATTTAATAGATCTGAAGTGGGGTCTGGGAATCCACTGTCCTCACAAGCTCCCAGGTGGTGCTAATGCTGCTGGTCTGCAGACAGTATCAGAGAGCTAGTGCTGAGGTGGGGGATGTAATAAGCCCCCCCCCCCCCCCGCCTTCTCAAACTGATGAGGACCTCAGAAATACCCAAAAGGCTTGTTTAAACGCCTCCATCCCTGGCCTGGCACTCCTACTCACCTTCCAAGTTCCCTGTTCAGTGGAACTGGGCTATTGGCCCAAGAATTTGCATTTCTAACAAGTTGCCAGGTGATGCTGATCCTGCTGGTGTAGGAATTACACTTGGAGAACCCGGCATTTAGAATTCTCTGTGGCTTTCAAAAGGTGAGACATACGGTGGGCAGAGACGGCAGCACATTCCTCCTGCAGGATTCCTGTCACGGGTGGAATGTCTTTGTGAACTTGGATTTTAAAGGTAGCTTTGAATTATGTAAACTTAATTCTTAATTTTCTCCAGATTTTAGGAGACGTAAAACCCAGTAAGCAAATCCTCTCATTCCCACTTTAAATTAGCGGGTTCCTTTTAGTTTTTCTGGTAGGAAATTCTCCATGAAATGGTAGGTATAAATTCTAAGACAAACATCACACATCTTTAATAGAGCCTTGAAATTATCTTTTAGTATTACTGATTTCACATTCTATCATTTAAAAGCCACTAAACATGGCCTACAGGATCTAATTACTGCAGTTACAGGTATTAATTACTGCATCGTGACAAAAAAATTTGAAATCCTGTGTGTTTTCAGGCAAAATGTAGACCAAAAGGTCACACTCGTTTTTATTTCTGTTTCTTTTCCTTCTAAAAGTAATAGAATAAACGACTTCTAATTCTATAGGTTAGTTTATAAAAGGTTGTTTTCTTCTCACAGTTAAAAACTTTAGGATGTGAAGATTTTTAAAATGACTTGCTTTATCTTATAAAATGTTTATCATAAATGTCCTTCATATATTTCTTTTCATGACACTTCTTATCAGCTTGTCTATTTAGTCTACTTGTCTATTTGAAAATGGCTGTTATTTTATTGTTGGTAATAAGGATTTGAGGTAAGGTAAAGTGTAGTTTTTACTGTTTTATGCAAACTTATCCTTTTGAATTTTTTTAAAAAAAATATGCTCACTTAATTTTATCGGTCTCTACAAAATATGCAAGAATCAATCTGTCCTAAGTAAGGCCCTCTCCTGTGATACTACTTTTTAAAAAAAATTTCTCACATAGAAAAACAAATACAGTATCTGACCAAATACAATGTTCCTTCAGATTTATTAGGAAAGAAGATGGAAGAGACTAGAGAAATGCCTCAGTATACCCTAATTTCATTCAGGATTTTCAACCATTACAGGACTTCTATGACTAACATATTATAAAAGAGAAGTTAACTTTTCTGTGAAAATAAAAATCTTCAACTCTAAAACACCCAGTTTGAGCACTTTCCACATAACATACCATCTGACATTTTCTACAAGTAAGCATATACATAGATATCAAGTTTTATGAAATACTTTTAATAAACTCATGAGGAATTAAAAGTTCAATAAGGTTAGAAAGTGTTTAATGAAACTCAATTACAAAATTACATTGATTTTTTTGATCTGTCTTGATGCTCCCATAAAATTTTTTCACATGAACTATTTGAGATCTGAAACAAGAAAAGGTAAATTAAATTGTATACTTTTCTCACTATAAACTGAATGACAGAAAAACAATTCATAACCATTAATTTATGGACAATTAACTGACAAATAAATCCACAAAATACAATGTTTTATTTCTTTTATTAACAAACTAAATTTGTAAACAGTCTAGTGGAGTTTCATAAATTTTATTAGTCATATGATTAGCATTTAATTTGGGAGACAATTAGAGAATGACTTTGAATTGCCTACATAAATTAAAATACAGTCAAAGTTTCTCTGTGAGATAAAAGTTAATGATACTTTGAAAACATTGTAAAAACCCAAACTAATACAAACTCCTTTCCCACACTTTCTAATAATTCTTCTAACATTCTTAGAGTGCCTTTTCTGGGTGATTGAGAAATCTACATTTGGACATTAATTGTCCTTTTGTGTTGTTATATATTTTCTCTTCCATACCTAAACAAGTATAAAAGAAATAGAAAGACAAACACATGTAAATTAATGATTGGCTAATGATTTTTAATTGCTCCAAGAACATTCTGTACCTCCATTTAAGAACATAACTTATAATATTATATTTCCAAATTTATAATGTTATATTTAAAAAATTTTAGAACTAGGATCATTGTCAGAGTAGCATGACAAAAATTGCACCATCCCCACAAATTATCTTATAATGGCTATACAGTGCATGTATTATGGACATTTTATAAACTAAAATCTGACTTGCAAAAATATTTTTTTCTTTTGTTCCAATATCCAACTTCATATCAAAAAGCATCTTTAATTAGAAACATATCTGACAATGAGATGTCATAAAATTTAAAAGAAACAACCACTCATTTTCAATAGTTAACTAATTCATAGATTTTTTTAAAAACCCACTTTTTATGTAGATGAGAAATTTCCAAGGGACATATACTATTATTGTTTATAGATTGATAGGCTTTGCCACAAATGACTATTAAAATACTATTGAATTATGTAGTTTCTTTTTTACATCAGCAAAATATAATATCCTAATAAAATATTAGATGTTCTAATAATTTAATTACTAATGTGTGCATTCATTTCTCCATCATTCAAAACATGTTTGGTCAGTGTTGGTGTAATATATTTTACCTTTTTAACGTATATATGCCAGTCATTGTTTCTGATTTTCTACTTTCTTAAAGCAATTCCTAATGTAGACTGAGTATTATTTTCCAATATGGATGGTAACTCAAGTTTTTGGCATATTCCAAGGGCTAATGAATGTCTCTGTGTCAGGATTGCTGCCTAAAGCTTCAGGGCTACTCAGCCAAAGGCTTGGAGATGCCAGATGAAGGCCCCAGTGGGCTTATCTCAAGCTGCAGAATGAATGATGCTGGCAAGGTATTTATATTTTAAAAATAATAGTACATCATGTTGAGTAAATAAAACTTATTTGTGAGCCTAAACCAACCCATGCGCCTCAGGGTTGCAATTCTTTCATGGACATACTCTCAAGTAATCCCTGTAAAATCTCTGCAGCTCAAATTGCCATGAGCTTGTGCTGGTTCTTGTCTGTCCAACAATCCTAGCAGCTGTAGAAACCTGATAACACACTGACACGAGCAGAGAGCCGAGGACCCAGGGAGAGACTCCGATGAGGGAAAAGTGTATGAAAAACGCGCTGCTTATTCACCAAACCCAAGACCGCACCTAAGAATAACTAAAAATCCTTTCTAAGCCCACTTTGGAGAGGACGTAATTCTCTGGCACCAAAGGAAATACTTCTAAGAATGTAATTCTCCCCAAAATTTGGAAGAAAACATTTAATTTGTACATCTGAAGTGCAAATTCGTCTTTCATTAGCCTCCACGATACCCAGCTCTCCCACGTGCTTTTCCATAGCACACAAAACGATAGTTTTCAATTAGAAGGTGCAAGACAGGACAGTCTTGAAAAGGGCAATAGATACATGCGTATAAAAGAAAATTAACAAACAACACCTTGCTTTCTAGAGCACAGGGAAGTTACATCAGACAAGGAGAATTTAGGGAGTTTGGGATTTATAGTACCCTTATCTCTACCTCCAATCAACAATATTAGCAGAAGCTGCTGTCATTTCACAGCCATTAACTCCCACACGGGCATTGGCAGCTGTTATTCTATTGGAAACCACATTTATTTATTTACGCATGTCTTTGCCAACGTCCTAAATTTGGGTTCTAGATGATCTAGAAACTCTAGGCCCTCTTCTTCCTGCCGATCACTGCAACAGCCTACTGAGCCGGCCAAAGACCCTTTGCCTTCGTAGTTGTACGCGCGAACGTAGTCTTCAGAATGTTTATGCTCCTCGTCTTGTCCACACAGATACACCTTCTGTATTGGAAAAGAGCACAGTTTATTATTTTTTTAAAAAACACCTAAACATAGTAGCATAAAAATGATATCTTTGATTTACCTTTTACTGTTTAATTTTTAACCAGTGTGTGTCCTCTAATGGATTCCTACATATAAAAAACGCACATGATTGGTCTCTATTGCAGTCATTCGTAAAGGATAGCAAGTAAATCAACGCTCCTGGCGCACACATTAATGAACACAAAGGTTACGCAGAGACCTAAAACTAACTCCTTTCCCATTTCACCCTAAGACATGAAGAGTTGAAATTTACCTCTGTAGTTTCTTCACATATTTGAGGAAAACCAATACAGGCTATGATTCTTATGTTTATGCACTATCATATACCTATAAAAGTAGAATATATTAAACTGTCTAATATCAACATATACTGATTAACTTGAACATAAAAAAGGAACTAAAACCCAAAATAAAGCTTAGCAATCTCTATCTTGTTGATTTCAATAGTTAGGAATTCATAACCACTTTATAAAATATTTATTATAATTTATGATCCATTCATTCCTCTATAATAAATATTTTAATCCACCTGGATTTCCTGGTAATTTTAAGGGAAAAAGCTATCACTCTTTTATCTTTTCTAAACACACCTACATATCCCACTCATAGATACAGTTTTGTGAAGCCTATTTTAAAAATTGAACTTCAAAAGATCATTTTCCTCTTTGAGATAGACCTGACATCCATGGCTAGATAATTTAATATCAAAAATGTGATGAGTTCAAGGTGTATGACGAGTACAATCCTTGGGAAATCCTCATTGATATCTACCATATATCTTTCACGTAGCATGAACTTGAAGACATAGAAACTTACTTCACCGAGCCGAGGTTGAGTGAAACTCTGCCAGTCCGTGTATGTGTATCTGCCAGGATCCTGCCCTACTCCCTTGATGGACTCCAGGGTCTGATGTCCACCTCCTTTGTTGGAATCCAAAGTGTAGCCTCCTTTGGTCATCTCAAAACTTTGCTGTGTTTTGATTCCCTGGCCACCGAGAGTACCAACAGACATGCTTGTGTCACAAATGTTCGAGGTCTGCATGGGGAGTCTAATATTTGCTTCCTAAAAGTGAAATTAAAATTGCAAAATGAGTAAATAAAACTGAAATAAAAAACAATTTGTTTTCTTTTTCTTCCCACCATAGGCAAAACACTTATCTTCTACGCTTCTCCGTTCCCTATACAGTAGAACCTCTGTAAGTTGACCACCCAAGGGACTGCAGCAAAAGTCAACATGCAGAGGTGGTCAGCACAAGGAACTAGGCCTACTGTACTAATACATTCATGTGCTGCATGTCTCGTCTATGACAATTAGGTCAACTTAAGGAGGTGGTCAATGAAGGGTGGTGGTAACTGTGGAGGTTCTACTGTGTATAAAATCAGAATAATAATATCATAAGTATTATGGGTTCAATTATATCTCCCCAAAATGCCTATGTTGAAGGCCTAAACTCCATGACAACAGACCTTACTTTGAAACAGGATCATTGTAGATGTAGTCAGTTAAGATGAGATCATACTGGTTTAGCATGGGTCCCTAATTTAATCTAACCAGTGCCCTTATTTTTAAAAAAAGGGAAATTTGGACACAGACAAGTACATAGGGAGAAGGCAAATTATGATTTGATTTATGTTGCCATAAACCAAGGCACTGCCGAAAGCTAGAAGACAGTTCTGGAACAGATCCAACTCCAATTCCTTTAGAGGGAGGGTGGTTGTGCTACAATAGAATTGTGATATTTAAATCATTTAAAACATCAGGGCAACTGGAACTATGCTTAGCATAGTGAATGCTCAATAAACATTAATGGTTATTATCTATGGCTATTATTATAGAATAATCAAACAGTCATCCCTGGGTCACCACACCACTCAAAGGGAAGTGAAATCTGATTCACCATCACTTCTTCTCCGGGTCCTTCAGTATTTGATACAATTAAATTTTGCTGGGCTACATCTTCTGGAAAACATTTTTTTACTACTTTCTTAGTGGTCACACAGAAACACGTAAACAGAACACCTAAAAAAAAAAAGGATCAATAATTTTTATGCTAATACATATTAAGTCATTTTTAAATGATTTTTGAAATGTTTCTTTGTAAAACTTATAAAAATTTATTCCATAAATTGAAATGTCTTCGGGTCATACAATTTTAGACAATGTATACAAACTATCTCTGTCTTAGTGAGACACATAATAGCTCCCTTTCTAGGTCCAGAATTAACTTACATGTGTGTTTTATTTCTTATACATTGAAATGCTAACTTCATTTGGCTGAAATTTAAGACAGCATTATTGGTCTTTAACACAATAAACATTTAAAGGGCTTAGAACACACAAAACACATTTGGCATAAATACAAACAAGAAGGGCAATTGCATAAAATTCATGTCTGGTTTTGAAAGCAGACATTAACTAGCACAGTGCTAAGAGGAATAGCCAGTTTAACCTGAAACTTAGATCAATGAATTTGGACGCAGTGAAGACGATGCCTAAAGTCTGTAAATGAAAATGGGACCTCTGTAGTCAAGAAGTATGAGAAAAGTTGAGAGTAAGAGAGAGAAACTGGGGGGAGGAAAGAGAGAAGGAAGGAGAAAGAATGAAAAAGGAAGAAAAGAAAGAAGGAAGGAAGCCTTAAGTGTAGAAATATTGCTACTATTTTGCACCTCCAAGTAACAGTTTTCAGGACCCAAAATCTCAGCACTCTTTGCACGCATTATTTTCCTCTGTGGCTCATGTGCCCATTTTTCACTCCTGAGTTTTTTTATTTCTTTTTTTACATTGTATGCTGAATCACTTTACAAACACCTGAGCAAATTTTTGAACAAGCTACTTCTACTGATCCTTTTTATAATTAGATATTCTCTAAATAAATTTGGCTGGTAGAAAAACTGTAGCATTTTATAGGAGAAGGAATCTAAATTTTATCTACCTTCCTCATTTTCCATATGGAAAAATGATTTCAAAGAAATCATTTAATGCCTCACAGCTGATTATTGAAGAACTCAAGCTATCACCTCTGAAACTTACTTTCAATTTAATCTGCTGGTTTCATCCGCTGTTTACTTTGAATTTATTCTACTGGTAAGTTTCTTCATGATTCAGAACCTCAAGTCATCAAGTAAATCCAAAAGGACACATTTGCCAGGGGGGCAAATATCACCCATAAAGAGAGCTTCCATTTAAAACATACGAGATAAAACGCCATCTGACACATTCTAGATAATTATACTTAATATACTTACACAACAGCAAGGTAGCCCCCAACACCATGGCAAGAATAGCCCATTTTCCAAGGATCACTTTGGGTGGCTCAACGTCCCTCACACTCTTTTCAGTCATTCTACAGTCAGATGGAGCTATGCAGTCGCACACTTTCACTGTTAACACATGTTTTGCACCTAAACCATGTCTGTCCTTTATTTGCATAACCACAGGGTAATAGTCATAATCAAGATTTTGCCGTTGACGAAGAATGGCGGTTTTACCTACGAGGGGACGAAAGAGAGAGAATACAGGGTGTCCATCAAGTTCGCGTGCAATTTAAAATAGTTGGCTATTGATATGACCTTTCCATAGCAATCTTATTCCTACTCAATATTCTTCTGAGAAATATTAATTTAGAACATTCGAATGGTTAATTTTATTTTTTAAAAATAATTTTGACTTCTCAGAAAACCTGGAAAAATAATTGACAATGTTTTACCCTCTGTTAGATACTACTTAAAGGTTAACTGAAAATGGACATAATTTTTTCATAAAAGATTCGGAAGAAGAGTCTAAGCTTACCATAACTAGATTAATTTTGTTAAAAGAAAGTGATTATCCTTCTCTTAGGGCCAACACAATAATTTCCTAAAACAAATATGTAGCTATTATGATAAACTAAAGTGAAAGTTAAGGTCATCATCCCTCTTGAGTCCCTATTGATCACAAGACTTAGCAAAATTACATACCATCCTTTGCTTCTATAGTCCATAGTCTGCTGGAAACATTATCCAGAAGAAATTGAAAAGGCGGACCATTTTCAGGCCCATCTTCATCTATAGGTTGCAGAACAGCATAATCCTTATCTTGCTGACAAATGGTCACTTCTTTATCAATGTGGGGTGGGTGATCGTTATAATCTTCCAAATGAACTACTAAGGTTCCAGTGCAAGATCGGCCAGCTAAGATCAATTACAAGTAGGTTATTTCTTTAGTGAAAAATGTGTTTATTTTCAACAATTTATACCGGGTGGCAGTCTATTTTAAATTGTACATAAATTTGTGGCCACTCTGTATAATAACAGTTGACACCTACATTCTACTAGCTGTCTGAACTTGATTTTGCACATGGGATTCCCAGATCTCAGACGCCATTAACTACAAAATAGTGACGTGTCATTCTGCCTTGAAGATTGGAGGTGGGATCAGACGGTCTCATTCAGGTGATTTTCAGAACTAAAAGGTTATCAGGAATGTCACTATAGATTAACTTGTTGAATATAAAATCCACTTTCTTACAGTTTTATTTATGAATAGCCTATATTCACCCTAAGAATACAAATCCTCAGCATGTAGCTATCAGTTCCCTCAGTGTCTCCTCCTTTTCCTCACATAGTCTTTGCTCAAACTTCTCTTATTCTTCTCTTATTCTCCTCATATGTTCTTTCATCAAACTTTTCATTAATCCCACCAGGTGAACTTCTTCCCATTTGCTTTGGCACATTTTGATGCCATTGCCAAGAATACTTTTCTCCTCTTCTTTGCCAGATAAAACCCTATTGTCTTTCAGAATCTACTCAAAGGTCACCTCCTAATGAAACGTATGACTTCTGCAGACAATGATAGCCTATGCTTCTCTTTTCTGACTGTTTTGCTGATCCCTTGGCTCACACACTGGACTCCTATTCACCTTGACAGCCTAGTGATCTGCCCAGTGTTTCTTGGCTGACTATAACTCAATACTAACACATGGAACATAATACATTTATCATTTTTAATACTTGAAAGAATTTAACTGGATAAGCCAAAAAACAAGTTTGTACTCCCACCTTAGAGCAATTAATATGTTGTTGTTGTAGTATTTCTTCATTTGTTGTTTATTTTTTTGTTCTTTACTTTGCTCTATCATTAGAGTCCAGTGGTATGATCATAGCCCACGTAACTTAGAACTCCTGGACTCAAGGAATCCTCCTGAATAACTGGGACAACAAGTGTACACCACCAAGCCTGGCTAATTTTTTAGAAAAATTTTTACTCTTTGTTTAGACGTGAGGTCTCACTATGTTGTCCAGATTAATTTATCTTTATTATTTAGGGCAATTTGTCTCAAATGGGTATGTATGTAATTGATGTGATAAAATGAAATAGTGTAAATTTTATTTATTTTTTAATCAACCTCTTTAATATCTATGATGTGTATTTTTATGATGTATACAGTATGTTAGCATTGTAGCACATGTATATAAACATACTAACAAACCTGTTAAACCTATTAATACATATATTTAAGCATGTTATAAATGGTTTTATTAATAGTATTATATGTTCAAGGGGCTTCAAGATCATGACTTCACTATATGTGGAAGTTATTCTTTACAGAATAGGTTCTAGTGTCAACCTTGAAGAGAGATTGCAAACCACAGCGAAGAACTTGAGTCATTATTTGACCATTTCTTTATGAAATAGGATAAATGATTTTTCATTAAGCTCACAACAAATTGACATTGAACCCAACTGCTGTAGGTAGGTTGAACCCTTTGAGTAAGTTCCAATCATAATAACCTAAACCTGTACTTCTGAAAAACATGGAGATCTTGAAGTACCCCACCTTTTCCTCAGCAGAAACTAAATCACATGTAAGATCCTTAAAGCCGTAAACTCACCACCTCACAGCTTTGCATTACTGATGCGCTGGAGCCTAAATTGGGTGTTCTCCAAGAAAATGAGCAATAACAATGCAAATATTGTTTAAATCTGGAAATAAACATCTCACCCCTAGGTACATATCCTATATTTATATTTTATTTCTAGAAAATGGCACTCACCTGCATCCATTGCAACAACTGAAACATTGTATTGGTTGTTTTTTACAAATTTCGATTCTCTGTCTAGTTTTTTTAGAGTTGTCAAGTCGCCAGTGTGTTCATTAATTTCAAACCAGTTATCTTCATCTCCTAACTTCTTATACCTGAATTTTTAGAAATCAAATGTAAATGATCAAACCAAAAAGGGAACATAATCTTAAAATTTGTCATTTTGAAAAATACATGGAACTTTCCTAAATTTAAGATACATTTTCATCAAGGAGCTTTTTGAAAATAAATTACCTTAAGCCTTCCCCACTGCGTGTTTCTGGGTCCAGGGCTTTGTATCCTAGGAGTTCCTGGCCAGCGGGGATGCCATCTGTACTCTGAATGACTTTTACTGCTGGATTGCATTCAGGACCCTCATCTCTGTCTTTAATTTTCACAGTGACAGTTGTTGTACACATCGCAGGAGTTTGTGAATTTGCTGCTTTTGCAAACTGTGCTTCATTAAGTACGCCAATTTTCAAAACCACTTGGCGAGTGGCTTCATAGTTCAGGGGCTGTTCAATAAACATGCTTTAATCAGTCAACATATGCCACATAGAAGATTTGTGAGTGTGTTTTCAAGCTTCCATACAAAGAAAATATCGTATTTACATTTAAAATTTAACTAAGATTTGGCACTCATATGGTTAAAGATTTAAAACTTAGCTTCCTAAAATGATAAACACAGTTGAATGCAAAATCGTTGATTTTAAAATTCAACCAATTTTTCTTCTCACTTTTCTTTCAGAAGCTCCTGCCTTCATTTTTTTCATTACGAGTGACGAAATAACTTTCATTACGGTGTAAATATTAATAGAGATACAGAATAAGCATTTGAGAAAATGCAAATTATCTCCTTACTCATTATATGGTATAAAAGTGTTAACTAAAGTTCTTCCAAGGATAAAATAATTAGAGATTTGGCTGTAACACAGCAGTTACTCTAAGAATCTGAGTCAAAAGACATGCTGATATTATTTGGTACTGCGGTCCCCACCTGCAGGCTATGGACCAGCACTGGTTTGTGGCCTGTTAGGAACCAGGCCAGGCAGCAGGAGGTGAGCAGGGGAAAGCCAGAGAAACTTCCTCTGTGTTTACAGCCACTCCCCATCACTTGCATCACCGCCTGAGCTTCACCTCCTATCAGATCAGTGGTGGCATTAAATTCTCATAGGAGCCTGAACCCTACAGTACACTGCTCATTCAAGAGATTTAGGCTGCATGCTCTTAAGAGACTCTAATATCCACAAATTCCTACCGCACCCACATCTTCACCCATCTGATCCATGGAAAAATTGTCTTCCATGAAACTGGTTGCTGGTGTCAAAAATATTAGGGGCTGCTGGTTTAGTATCACCTTTTCCAAGCATGTTAGGTTTGTGTCTGCTTAGTTCCTGATCAAACTGCTCAGTACCAAACTGTATAATTAGAAAGAATCCTAAACGAATTGTTAAACAATGGAGGAAAATCATGAAAAAGAAATCTAGAAACCAAGGTGGTGGACAGAAAGGAGGAGAGGAGAGGAGAGAAGAGAGGAGAGAGAGGAGGATAGAGAGGAAGAGAGAGGAGAGGAGAGGAGAGAGAGATCTTTCAAATATTTTTTCTGTACTTTTATCTCTCTTCTCTCCTTTTGTGATATCCATTGCATGTTTCTTGATACGGTTATTATTGTCTGTGATGTCTCTGAGTCTTTGTTCTTTTTGAAAAATTCTCTTTTATCTTTGTTGTTTAGACTGGATAATATATATTCATCTACCTTAAAATGACTAATTCTTTGTTTAGGTATTTAAAATCTACTATGAAACTCTTCTAATGAAATTCCTGTTTATTAATATTTATTGTACTTTTCAAGTATAATATTTCCCTTATCAAAATCTCTGGTTTTGATTCATTGTTATTTTACTTTTCTTTGTTCTTTAAATGTGGTCACCTTTGGTTTTTTGAAGACAGGCATAATAGCTGCTTTGTAGTCTTTGTTAACATTTAACATCTAGAGATGCTCAGTTTCTGTTGACTACTTTTTCCCCATTTCTTTGCATATCATTTAATTTCTTGTTGAAAAGTGGACATATTAGATTCTGTATTGTAGCAGTGTTGAATTCTTGTTTTTCTTCCTGAAATTGTTGTTGTTGCTTTGTTTATTTATTTGTTTATTTAGTAATTTGCCTAAATTAATTGGTGGTAGGTGCCACTTATGTTTTTGTATTTTTTTAAATTCGTGTTTTTAGCTTTACATTTGGGTTCCTAGGATTTGTCTGTGTGACTTAATGGCAAGCCTGTGGTTGGGCAATAGACATCCTTAAACTCTTAAAGACAGTAAGTCTCTGAGGAATGCATTCAAAGTTCAGGCTGCATGCATGCGTTTTACTTTATGCTTTGCTTCTTCATATCTGCTTTTTGCCTATGATCATTCAGCAGGAGATTTAGCCAGGAATGTGTGATCAGTTTTGGTCTACTCTGGTCTGTTCTCGGCTTTAGTCAAGAATATGCTTGTTTTGATTATGACCATGTCCTTGGACTAGTAGAGCTGTTGGCTTTCTCTGCATGCCCATTTCTGAAATCATTACTTCCACTGACACCACTGCTGGGCTTAGAATCTCCCCATCACTCCAGCTCAAGTAAGCCCCCTTTGATAATTGCCAAGAAGTTTCTAGTCCGAATGGTCCCCAGCATGGAAGAATCTGTGTACTTCCATGAGTTGTGTGGTTGGTGGTGATAAGAGGAGTCCCAAGCCAGAATGCAACAGAGTCTTACAATTCTTACCTAAAGGTTATCTGTTTTTATACTATAAAATCTTTCTATATTTTTATATTCATAGTCTGTTTCTGGATTGAAATGATAGTATTTGTCTATTTTGCCTAGCTCTATAGTTTCCTTTTGGTAAGAGTATTTGCTCATTGTACTCAGCTGCAGTTGGAGTCCTGTTTGGTCTTGTTTTAGGTATATAATTTTTTCTTGACTCTCTTACAATGATAGACATTAACATGTTCTATTAATTGGTTTATTTGTTTTCATTTGCATAAATGTTTGTCTTGGTCTCCAATGTGAAAATTTTTTTCTTCCCACATGTTGGCTGGTACTTGGCCATGCATTCACATTAGAAAGGAGCAAATAGGCTGGCGCGGTGGCTCACCCCTATAATCCTAGCACTCTCGGAGGCTGAGGCGGATAGATTGCTTGAGTTCTGGAGTTTGAGACCAGACTGAGCAAGAGTGATATCATGTATCTTAAAAAAAAAAAAATAGCCAGGCATTGCGGCGGACTCCGGTAGTCTCAGCTACTTGGTAGGCTAAAGCAAGAGGATCCCAGGAGTTTGAGGTTGCTGTGCACTATGACACCATAGCACTCTACCTAGGGTGACAAATTGAGACTTTGTCTCAAAAAAAAGAAAAAAGCTGTAGAAATTACATTATGATCTTACGGATATAGTTTGCTTTAGAGTGAATAAGTGGGAATCAATCATTTGCCTATTGCCTCTCAGCTAATAGCCAGAATGAGGCAGACTTTTCTTTGGAGCATCCATACCCACCTTACCTTTCCTAATTTTCTGGAAAGTTGATTCATGGCTTCAAACATACCACTTCCCCCATTTATTTATTTACTTTCTTTACCCACAGTCATTACAAAACTGAGTAGTTGCTTGTAAAAAAAAAAGCTGGGAAGGGATATTTAGTGTTCCTTGAACAAACCTACAGTCAGTTATGATTTAGTTTCTCTTCTTAGTCTACATGTCAGCCAGAGTTATCAGACACTGCTTTAATTGCAGCCTTTTTTGCACACATTTTAGGGGTTAGCTTTTCTCACTCCGTTTCTTCTTTGAATGCTGTTTCATATTTCTTATATAAACTGGTAGTTATGGCTCTCTCTTTATTTTTGTGGATTTTTATCTCCTCTTCCCCTAACATATTTATTATCTTTTTAAGAATATATCTAGAGGGATAGAAGGAAAGTATATACTGTTTGATCTTCCTAACCAAAATTTGTGTGCACATCATATTTTTAAAATATATGCACACACACTCATGAGTCTTGTTTTCCCATCTTACTTTAAGCATTTTCTACGTTGCTATCCTTCACAATTGTTGTTTGTAATGGATTATGCAAATATTTTTAAAGAAAGTTTGTTTTATTATTTTAGTAGATGTTATTTTAGTTATTTTTTCCTTCTCTCTATCTTTCCTCTTTCTTGGCATCATAACATTCACCTTTCCTGAGGTAACCAGTGTTCACAATATTAGCAATGTGTGGAACAGTAATTCTGTTTTTCCCTTTGGTCAAACTAATAAGCTAGGAGCTATCATGAAGGGCAGTTCACTGTAGAGCAGGCTGACATTGTCATCAAGGCAGCAATTCAGTTATTTATGGGTTTTCCAAGAAATGTTTGTGATTTCAGCTATGGAGTATAGGCTCTATCTCAGTAATGGCTTTCTAGTGCTGACATCTCTACCTTAGTTCATAGGTGGAAAAGAACTGTTTTCCTCATTATAATTCATATATTTCACTTTTTTGTTCACATTTACTTCCCAGGGTAGCTAAGTTGTCCAAGAGAGTGTATATTTGTTTCTGATGAAATGTCAAATGGAATTCCGCTAGGGATAATGCATGTTAGTAGTATTTAAGGACTTCTATATCAAATACCAGACAAAAACAGGAAGTATGAAGAAATAAATACTATAAGAAACATTTTGAACCTTATTCATATCAGTTTCCTAGACACCCTATGCCTAACCAAGAGATTATTTTGGCTGATCATAGATAACAAAATAGCTTTTCCTATTAATTAATACATTTATTGTTTGACTTTTTCTTTTACTAAGGCAAATGAAATAAAAAATACAGATTTTGGAAATAAAGATTTAAAACTGATTGTATGTGTGTGATATAACACCATAGGGAAAAAAGCAGTAAGAGTTTGGTAAATAACCTGGATAAGCATATCAATATATAAAAATTGCATGCATATAGACATATAGAAACAATGGAAAAGTTTTTGCAGAGTTTTTTTATTTTTGTGTGTGTGATGATGTTTCACTCTGTTGCGTGGAGTATAGTGCAATGTCATGATCATAGCTTACTTCAACTTCAAACTCCTGAGCTCAAGTGATCCTCCTCCCTCAGCCTTCTAGGTAGCTGGGACTATAGGCGCATACCACCGTGCTCAGCTAATTTTGTATTTTTTGTAACGACAAGGTCTCACTATGTTGCTTGGACTGGTCTTGAACTCCTGGACTCAGGTGATCTTCCTGCTTCCTATACAATGTGAAGTATTTTATGCGAAAATTATAGTCATAAACCACTGGTGCCTAGCTGAAATATTATTTTTAATAATATCCAAAATATGAAGTCCTTAAGAATTAATCTCACGTAACTAGAGATTTGCAAAACTCTCACGGGGAAAATAAGAAAGTGTTATTTTGTGAGAATGAGACCTCAGTAAATGAAATGAAATGCCATGGCTTGGAAAAGCCAGTACCGTGCAATTGCTCATTTTGATCAGTAATGTTAGTCACATTCTTTTTTTGTTGTTGTTGTTTTTGGTTTTTAGCAGGTGCAGGCTGGGTTTGAACTTACCAGCACTGGTGCATGTGGCTGGTGCCCTACCCACTGAGCCATGGGCATTGCCCTTAGCCACATTCTTAACTTTGTTTTGGTGGGGAGGGGAGAACACTTGACTAAAGATTCTCAAATTACACGGAAAGGGCAAAAGCCAGGAATAACAACAGTGTACTTTGGCACAGGGAAGACACACTGATGGAAGCTTATTAGTAAAATGCTGTCCCATGGCTCACAGTATCAGTGGCATTACTGGGAGCTTATTAGAAATATAGAATCTCAGGCCCAAACCCCAACTTAATCAGAATTTGTTTGTAACAAGATCTATTTTTAACAAGATCACTTGGCAGAATGGGAAAAAGATGATTTTAATAAAAAGTCTGGGGCAACTAGTAACTAAAAAGGAAAGTGCTAATTGGTGGAAACCCAGAGGTATTAACAACAGGGTTTGGAGAAGATTCAAGGGCCAGATCTTGATGCCCAACACTGGTTATGGAAGCAGCAAGAAAACAAAGCATACACTGCCTCGTGGTTTCCAGAAGTTCCTTGTCCACAACGTCAAGGAGCTGGAAGTGCTGCTGATGAGCAGCAAATCTTACTGTGCGGGGACTGCTCACAAGGTTTCCTCTAAGGACCGCAAAGCCATTGTGGAAAGAGCAGCCCAGCTAGCCATCAGAGTCACCAATCCCAATGCCAGGCTGCACAGGGAAGAAAATGAATAGATAGCTCATGTGCACATTCTATCTGTATTTAAATAAAACCATAAATACTACCAAAAAAAAAACCACAAAAAAAAAAATGGAAAAAATTGTCCTATATATCATTGCTTGTTCTACATGTTGAAACCGTGCTTTACTCTCTTTGAGCTACATTTCTTTAGGAGCAGTCATTTTTTAGTGAAAAATAAAAGGAATGTTTTTGTGTGGATCTCTCTGGGTTCCCGTGGTATCTGTGGGCCATCTTGCTAATGAGCTTCCCTTTGGTGCCCGTCTTCAGTGCGTCCTTGCACACTTCCATCGCCTCTTCCTGGCTCAGTCCTATGTCATAACTTAATGACAGTACTGTCACTGTAGTGTAGGCAACTAATGTTGTGAATATGCTTTCCTTCCCATTGTGGCAGTGATAAAACTTTACCCAATTATTTTGTAGGTACATTTTATATATTTTGGAAAAAACTTTGCTGAAGATACTGAAGAAGGGACAGTTCTTCTGACAACTTGTGAGGAAATAATTTTCTGCCTCAGGATTAGAGGACCAGCTCGCTTTTAGCGTTTTCTGAAATAAAATTAGGTAAGAAATGTTTTTCTTCATATTTTATGTAATATGCACTCTACCTACTCAGTTGCCTGGAAGGCTTTTGTAATTCTATTCCTTTGGCCTCTAAGAAAATACAGTCTGCGTCTTACTTTAGAAAGTTAGTGTGCCAGCCAGCTGTCAGCCTTAGGATGTACCTGATCTCCAATGTCAGGGGAAGCACAATTCAATTTCAAACCAAGTCTTCTACACAACAGTGGGGCAGGGCTGCCAGCATTTCTCTTTATGTTTCTTTCTTTGAAATTCCCCATTCTATCCAAACAGTATACTTTTATTTTTAAATTCTTTATGTGAGATGAAACCACCACTAACTGACTTCACTTGTCTTTAGTTAAAAATCAATGAATTGAATGAAATAATTCGTATTTGTGTTGCCCTTACATTTCTAGAAAATAAAATACCACTGCTTGTTTAACTTGTGACTTGTCTAAACATGTTGAAAGCCTTGACTATAAGGCATAACACTCAGAGTCTGAAAGGGAACTGTGACAAGTTCAGTCAAAAGGGAAAGAGGAATAATTTATAAAAGGAGCTGCAGATAATGATGCCAGCCAGTTATTTTAAAATGCATCCATCTCACCTTTTAATGAATTAGATTTGTCAACAGCAAATGTTTTATGCACTACTTCTAATAAAAATGGCATGCTAGGAACGCAGTGCTTTGAGGTTGGCTTCTTCAAAGCTTTACAGCATCTTCAATTCAAAGATATTTTTTAAATAATAGATATTAAAAAGTATATTTAAATAATATTAAGGTTGTGACACAAACACCAAGTGACAAAATCCAGGAGTTTCAAAGCAAAAGATGACATGCCGTCACAATGTCCCATAATAACTGTTTCTTAAATTAGGAATATAACACTGATTTGGGGATTGTGTGTCATTTTAAGTTTAAATTCTCTTGTTGTTTTGGTTGGTGTCATAACCTTAATGTCAACTTTTCAAATAGGTTTCTATACTTCCTTTGGTTCAGGGTCATTAAAAACTGAATATGATAAATCTAAGAGGCATAAATAGGTCACACTGAAGTGGAATTCCTTGCTTCTCTGGAGGTGAGAGACAGCTAATATCTACCTTGTAAGGGGGAAAAAGTTAGCTGAGGCATTTTCAATAAATTTTTGTTTTTCAGACATAAGCATAAATAACAAGATAATGATGTTGATATAATTCTGTTCACACTCTATTCTTCCCGTAACTTTAATTCTAACAATTTGATCTTGTTAGTGTTATCATTTCTAAAGATATTAAGAATCATAAGTCCCCCTGTTGATTTTCTTTTTTTTTCACTAAAAGCTTTTTCACTGTAAGAGTCATTATTTGATGTAACTGAGTACAGGTAAGCCTTGCCTTATAAACTTCCATCTGGCAATCCTTTATATAAAGCATTCTTATGTGGATTTTAAAAAATAGAATCATATATTTACTTGTCATAGAAAGTAAAATGTAAAGTAAAATCTGATGTGCTATGCATTGAAAAAAAAATTTAGTACCACACCACATATTGAAGCAGCAGCTGAAACATCCTCACCCTAATCTGTAGGACAAAGCGGAAGAAGGAGAGAATAACCTACTCACATAAATCCCTCCCTTTTCCTTGATTCACATAGTGCCTATATTGGATGTAGTTTTAATTTAGAAAAATAACTAATAGAATTTGTTCCACACTTGTTACTTTTTTGATCACATGTGTTAGGCAGCTTATTTATTAACCTTTTAAGTTACCAATTAAAAACATTTTTTATAGCTCTTATCTTCTCCTTGATTGAATGAACCACCAAGTTTTATGCTTTCTGGTTTTTATCAATGACCAGGTAAACATTAATCTTTTTTTCTAAAATACTATATTCTTTCCATGTCTTTATTTTTCAAGCAGTGTTGAATAGGGTACATTTCTACAGTGATGCAAAATTTTATCTTTATTTCTGGTCCTAACTTTATTTTTCCTGCTCATTGGCCCCTCACATATAGCATTATTACTAATTCACCACAGTGCTGATAAATAATCATCTTTGTAAGCTGGACTTCTTAGCAGCAAGAAGTAATTATGCTGCATGGTGTAGTGGTTTGAAATGGCATTGTCTTTGAAGGATTTGGCTAAATCCTCCAAACTCATTTACACTATAGCAATGCTCTTCCTTAAACATTTTTTTTAAATCATTGTGATTGTTTATATTGATACCAGTTCTGATATCTATTTTACAGAATGAATTATTTAAAAAAATATTTTTTTTCAGATTCACAGGAAGCTATTCAAATAAATGAATTGGAACTCAGTGTGTACCTGCAGTATAAAAAAAGTTTTCTGGCATACAAATGAATTATGCTCTTTAAATATCATAAACCAAGCCAGCTTTATGCAAATTCATTTAGAGCAGTTTCAGATTTATGTATTTAATAAAGCTAAGTAGTGGATCTAACTTACGTATTTAATGTCCTTTGTACAGTGATGTTCTAGTGACTGCCTGGAAAAGAATGATGACATTTTATTTAGTGTTCCTGGTAGATCAGTCAATTCTATAAATGGCTTTCTAATGGGATGCAATATATACTTTTAATATTTTTCAATAATTCTAAGAGATAACATTTATTGAGTTCTTCATAGATACCAGAGACTATCCTAAGTATTATTCCATGGAATCCTGATAAGAGCCCTTTAATGATCTCACTGTTTTACAGATGTGGGTAGAGGTATATGAGCAGGTCATACAACTGATAAGTAATGGAGCAAGGGTTCAAACACAAGCTGTGTAACTTTTGCTGCAACTCTGAACCCTTGCTTCTCAAAACTTGATCCCTAAGCCAGCACTATCATTATCATTTGGGAACTTGTTAGAAATGCAGAATCTCAAACCTGCTGAAAATTCGCCTTTTTAATAGTGTTCCTAGGTGACTGATAACATTACATTTTGAGAAGCACAGTTCTAAACTACTATGATATCCTGCCCTTTATACAGAATTGTCTTTTAAAATACATTTTCATTTTTCTACCTGTTACTGAATTTCCATTTTAATGCTAATTTGGGAATTCCTGTCATATTTCAAGTATATTATAATGAGACATAATAACTAAACATGAGCGGGGATTCAAAGTAGATCCAGGTTATCTTGAAATCAATTATAGGAAGAGCAGGAAAAAAAAAATCTCAGAACATAACAGCAAGTATTTCTCTGTACAGAGGCAGTAATTGTTCCAACAGTTAAGACTTTCTTAAAATCATAGGGTAGCTTACCATCTTTGAGTATAGACTCTAGCAACAGGCTGTCTGGGTGTGAATTTTACCTCCTGTTTCTAGCTGTGGGGTCTCAGGCAAGTTATATAATTCTGTACCTCTGCTTCATCATCTGGGAAATGAGTTTTAAAGCCATACTCTACAGGATTGTTACAAGGATTAAATGAGTTGATGCATGTAAAGGATTTAGAACAGCGATTCTCAACCTGTGGGTCGCGACCCCTTTGTAACAATGAAAATACATCCTGCATATCAGATATTTACATTACAATTCATAACAGTAGCAAAATTACAGTTATGAAGTAGCAATGAAAATCATTTTATGGTGTGGGTCACCACAACATGAGGAACTGTATTACAGGGTTGCGGCATTAGGAAAGGTTGAGAACCACAGATTT
>CAUYQV010140002.1:0-10752 GCA_963574575.1 Galagoides demidoff | reverse complement strand
ATCCCCCTGGGTAGAGTGCCATGGCATCACAGCTCATAGCAACCTCCAACTCCTGGGCTCAAGCGAGTCTCCTGCCTCCGCCTCCCAAGTAGCTGGGCCTGCCACAACGCCCAGCCATTTTTTGGTTGCAGCCATCTTTGTTGTTTGGCAGGCCCAGGCTGGGGATTTGAACCCGCCACCTTAGGTGTACATGGCTGGCACCTTAGCCAATTGAGCCACAGGCGCTGAGCCGAAATGCTTTTTTTCAACAAGATATATTGTTATTTTAAAACTTACACATCCTGTAAATTTTGTGATGGTTTCTCCCTACTTTGGAAGACTGACAGTGGCTTGGCTTCTCTGCAGAACAGCAACCTACCCTCTTCTGTATATTCTTGTGAATTAACTTCATTCCTGGCTTCTTTCTACCCTGCTTTGCATTCCATGTTCTTTGTCTGATTATTTTTCATCTAATGCATTTCAGTAAGCGGACATGAATCCTTAATGGAATGAGGCATAAAGCAATTCACAGAGGCCTGTGAAGAGCAGCAGGGTGTGTGTAAGGCAAGGAAGATGCCGGCCAGCACACATTGACATATCTGTCTATCTTGGAAGCTCAGTAGTCAGAGTGGAAGGGCAGGAGGCCTGCACCACACTGGGAGATGAAATGCCATTTCCACTGGCATTTAATGGTAAATTGCTTTGCATTTCACTTACTGGGCTGTTGTTGTAAACAATAGAAATAGTTGTGATTTTTAAAATTAAAGCAAATGAAAGAAAGGATATAAACCACCTTTTCTATTGGAGGCTGAGGTTTTGAGCTTGCTGTACTCTGACTAGAGGCAGCATTAGCCTCGTGCTGCCTGAACGCATCTGATTTGCCGTCCTCAACTTGCTCTTCCTGAGGGTGGTGGGTAGAGTTCCATCAGAATTGCAATCTTTCCCTAAACTTGTTTAAGGGGGAAGAAGAAATAAAATGAGTATCATACTCTTGGAATTAGTGTTTAAAAGAAATACCTCTTAAGCAAGGAGGAGCACATGGAGTCTTTTGCAGCCTGTATAACTTGAGTCAACTACCAGCTTCAGCTCCAGGAATTGTCAGGCTTTGGCAGGTGAAAACAGAAGGCATGACAAGAGCTGGTACCAGCTCACAGAGAACACTGACCTTGACCTCTATGGCCATTTGTCTCCGCTGCTTGAGAACTTCATTTCTGTCTGCCTTTGAGATATATGCTCCAAAAAGAAAAAGAAAAAAGAAAAGCCCAACCTTGGTTCTGAGTTTGGACTTTTTGTCCAAGAGGTCAGCATTTATGTACATGGCAGAGTTGAAAAACAGAAGTTGCCAGGCAGCAGAAAGACAACTACACCCCTCCCATCAAGTAGTATGATGCTGTGGGGCAGATTCACATACCAGAAGGTAAGCTCCTAGGTGGCCATGATTTCTATCAGTGCCTTGGACAGAGCTTGGCAATTAGTAAGAACTCAATTGAAAGGTATTTATTGAGTGAATAGATGAATGTCAGGAATTAAATAGGCCAGCACAACATCAAAGCAATAGTATTTACTGGTCATGGATCACAAAAACACTGTGCTAAAAATGAGTTCATAAACTCAGCAGACTCAGGCTCAGATGCCCCCAGAACTCCCAAACCCCAGTTGTTTGCTGTCCTTTCTTCACAGCATTGGAGCTATTCAAAGACTTAGTAGACCTCCTAAGAGTAGAAAAGGTCCTGGTCCTTCCTGCTGCCACAAAGACACAAGGCTCCTGAGAATTCAGTGTACACTCTACCCCCTGAGCAGGACAAAAGTCAAATTGTCTCTCTCCACTTTCACCCCTCCCCTGAAAGTGTGTCTGTGGCTCTCTCTGCAAGGTTACCTCTGACCTTCTCTTTATTTAGCCCTGTTTCTTCTGGCTGCATGTGGTGTGGGAAGCGATGGGCAGGCAGAGTGCCCTGCCCCCAGTGCCCAGCAAGGTCCTAACTTGCCTCTGCCCTAGCCTGTCCCACTCATGCCTCCTGGGAACTGTCAAGGACAACTTGGAGGAACATGGGCCTTGCTCTGCTTCCCAGCTTTGGAGTTCAGTTACTTCTTTATCTACAACGCATGTTCAACCTGAAACTTCACTTCCAGCTTGTTCTAATTTAAAGCTATACTTAAATCTCTAATAATAAGCTGAATACAGTTGGTGCAGCACTTTGCACACTGAAGTATAAAGATCTGAAGAACTGTTTCCCTTTAGTTCCTATACACACATAAGCTCAGGAAGCATTGACATAGGTCCCAGATGACAGAATAAATTCTGGAATTCACTCCTTGGCAAAATGCCGGAACTTCATGTTACTGTGGTATGACAGATATTTAAAAGGTAAACATTAACTTGGCAACCTTTCTGCCTCAGTCTGGCTCCTTAATTACCAACGTTGGGGAGAAAGAACAGGAAAAGAAAGATCATAACAATGACAAAAATGTCTTTAATTAAATGACAACTGTAGTGTTGGTTTATTATAAAGATCCTTCAAAGGAAGGGTTGACCAGTCCAGGAACTAAGACAGCGTCAAAGCCTTAGTGTGTGGGGAGGTTTGGGTACCTGTGGTTGTAAAGCCCCCTTCCACCTCCAGATTACTTCTCACCTCTGTCTTTATTCAGTGCAGACTCCCTGGAAAGAGCACCCGCTCACAGGATAAGATCAGGGCTCTTAGCCTGGCTGGGATGAGCAGTTAACCCCGGGACCAGCCGCTAAGGACAGAAAGGCATGGCACTGCTCTCAGGGCCAGTCAGAGAGTGGAGTGGCCTCCTGGGGGTCTCCTCCAAGGAAAGTTCAGAAGTTCTTTGAAATGAACCAAGGGTAGCTATCTTTAACATGAGGATATGTTGAAAGAAGATGCAAAGAATTTCACTAACTCCTCAACCATCATTCCAAGAGGACTGATATTCTATTGTGTTAAAGTTTCTTAGATGAGAAACTGATGATTTTTCTTAATTTAGGGGGACAATAGTCACTATGCCAATTTGAAAACCAAGTAGAATGGTTAGGGAATGTTTACATAAATATCCACACTGCCAATTCCAGACAGTTGTTTATTTCACATCCCAGTAAACCTGCTAAGTCATAAAAGGGCCATCTCTTATTAGGTGGCATGGTTAATATTTACTCATAAATGATTAGCATCACATTGAGATATCAACCATTAATCAGACATAACAAATACTATCTCAAGAAGAAAACAACAAGCAGGTTATTCTTTGGCTATTAATTAGACCTATCAAGCAACATGACCTTATCTTCTGTCAATTAGTACTCACCCATCAACACCGTGAAAGAAAAGTAAATTTCTCTGGCATGTACTCAAGGGCACTGGGCAAGTAGTTTGCTTAGTCTCAGTTTGAGAACAGCAAATTTCTCTTTCAAAACAAAAGGGATGAATCCCATGTTATACTTTCAGTAAGCCAGCATATTAATCAGGGACTAGTCCAGACTGCATCCTTAGGCACCAGGGTGGGAGTAGAGGTTGTTTGGAGTCATAATTAGCTCAAGTTCTTCAACCCACATTTTCTTATGCAGTGATCAATAATAGAAGGTGAAAACCTCCTGGCTTTTCACCTTTCTGTGCTGTAGTAACATAGAAGAGAAACACTTCCGGGTGTCAACCTGCTGACCTAAAGGATCTGGCACAGTGGAGGAGCCCAAGCACTAAGACATTGAGGAGGACCCAGGTCATTCAGTGTTGATGGGGGATGCTGAACAGCATGGATTGTTAGGAGATGTCCAGAAGAAGGTAAGAGGACAAAGGGTGCCAAAGCAGCACTGAGCTGGCTCATCCTAGTTTACTTTATAATATTCTTCCACCTGCAGTTTCCATGAACTCCCCGTCCAAGGCTGACCTACAAGGTTACATAGATGTTGTAAGTGCTATGAGTTCGGAGGATACTAGGACAATTCAGACATCAGATTTGGACTAGGCATTCATCCCTTAACATTCATGGCATGAATGTGCCTGGAATCAATAAAATCTCCTAAGATTCTACCAGTTAAGCAGTGTTTTAATTTATGCTTTGGCAAAAGTCCAGGTGTCACAGGCTTGGGAGGATAGTCACCAAAATATAGTTTTCATTGATAGAAATATTGATAGCATCAGAAATAACACCAGGTCTCTGAGGGCTTCATCTTCTCTTTCACTGCCAGCCCCAATTGGTATCTCCAGCAATATTTCATTTTCGGACATGAGAGGCACTTGAACACATTCCTGTTAAACCATATAGATGATACATCGGAGTGTAGATTGAATATGACAGCCCCCCTTCCTCCCCTTGTCTGCCCACCGTCATCCTCATCCTAACAGGTAAGCACTATAAGTTACCTGTGTTCTCTTCGGGTCATTTTTCTATTTGCATGTAAATAAATATACACTGATACTGGGATCCTTATCCAATTATTTCCCTTTTTCAAAAAACAGAATTACTTAGAGATCTTTCCACATCAGTACATAAGTCAACTTCATCTTTCTTATTGATGGCATAAAATAAAATCCCATAGTATATGCCACATAGTTTATTAACAACTTCCCTCTGAGGGGAAGCTGGATTGTTTCCTTTGATTTTGTGTTTATCTTTCTTCTCTCATGATAGATAGATAGAGCCGGACTTCCTTTCTTCTTAATACCGAGACACAAATGTTTCTATAGGATGGTTCCTAAAATAGGAACAACTGAATTAAAGGGCATGTACTTTAAATATTGATAACTGTGGCTAAATTGCCTTCCAGAAAGTGCTGACCAATGAATCCTTTCTTCCTATCACTGAAAATTATAAATATTTCAGATTTGAAATCTTATTGGTCAAGAACTATTTCCTCAGTTTAATTTGTAACCTATGGTTACCAGAGGGGCTAAACACATGCATTCACCAACTGTTTAACTTCTATGTATTATTCTTCTATGAAAAGAGAAAAATTGCCTCTTATCTATTTTTCTTTCACATTGTTTTTAGAATACTTTTGTTTGTATATATTGCACATGCTGCAAATATTTTCTCCCAGTCTGTTGCTTTCTTTAAAAATTTTTATGAGTGAAACATATTATCTTTTTTTAAACCTTTTTACCTTTAAAGTAAAATTTAGGTATAGGTTTTATTTCAAAGTGCTTTCTTCAACATTAGGTGAGGGGATATTTTACATTTTCTTCTTACATTTTAAATTTTTCCCATGTTTGATTTTTAATTCACCTAAAATTTTATTTTTTTGAATCTGAAGCAAATAGTGTAGTTTCATTATTTTTCAGATTGTCCCAATTGGTTTAAAATTGTTTTCTTCATCTATTTGTCTTTTTCTGCACCAGTGTCACTTTTTGAAAAAGTACATATAACTTTATTATTTTGATACAGATGTTTTGAAAGGGTATGTAAGTTTCCCCATCGTTCTTGTTCAAAAATTATTGATTTGTTAATGCATTGTTCTTCACAATAAAATTCAGACTTAGATTGTAAAACTTTAGAGGTAATCCATTTACAATTTTGATTTAAATTGCATTCAATTTACATATCAATTTGGGGACCCTGTGTGTCTTTCCACACTGCATTTTTCTATGATGTGTGTGCATCTCTATTTATGTGAGTTCCTCATGTCCTTTAAAGTTTTACTGTTTTAAGTGTATAAGTTTATTAAATTGTGCACAAGTGTGTTAGGTTTATTAATAGGCATTGTGGTTTTTGGTGATCTCCTAAATAAGATCTTTATTCATTACATATTTAGCCATATAAATAGCTAAACATGTTACATATAGTACCAGATTTGTTTGTTTGTTTTTTAATTCAACATAGAATTGCTTTTCATTTCTATTACTCAAGGAAGGATACCCAGAAGAACCCAAAATAGGAAAGGTGATAGTGGACATTCTTTTCCTGTTTCAGACTTCACTGGATACATTTCTAATGTTTCCCTATGAACGCAGAAGTCTGCTGTGGGTTCCCAACAAGTGCATCAAGTAAAAGCAGTTTCATTCTACTCCTAACCAACTACGAGTTTTCTTTTTAATAGTTTGTTTTTTTGAAGGGGAGCAATGTTGAGTTATCAGTACATTTTATGGCCTCTCATAAGATCAGGATAAGTTGTTCCTTCTTTAATATGTTAATGTGATGAATTGTATCTATAAATTTATAGATAGTGAACTACTCTGGCCTTCTCAGCAGAAACCTTTGGGTCAAGATATCTTAATGGACTGCTTGAGTCAACTGAGTAATTATTTGGGATTTTTATATCTGTATTCAAATTGAGGTTTGTAAGTTTCAAAAGCTTTCTTTGGTTGATTTAAAGAACTAGAAAGTTTCCATTTTTGCCATACTTTATTCTTATCCTTATAATAGGAGAATTATTTGCTGATAATGGTTGATAGCATTTACTGGTAAAGCCCAGTATCTAGGACTATACTGGGAAATCTTTGAACACTTTCCATTTCCTCTATGGCTACTGATATTTAGACTATTTTAAATCTTTAAAAGTACATTTCAGTAAATTATATTTTTCTAGAAAATTATACATTCATCTAGATTTAGAAATTTCCTGCTGTCAAGTTGCATATTCCCTTACAAAATTTTAAAGCTTCCATACTTACAGTTCTAACTCTTTTCACTTTTAAAGTTTGGGGCTTTTTTGGTACTGAGTTATTTATTTTATTGATCATTACAAAGACTCTACTTTTCATCTTACTGGTCACCAATGGCTTTTTTGCCTATTATCTCAAGATTTTGCTTTATTAATTGTTCTACTTTCATTGGGTTTATTTTGTTGATTTTGTGTAGCTTTTTAAGTGAAATACTTAATTCATTTATTTTTAATCTTTTTTCTGACATACACATTAAAGAATAATTATTATTCTCCTTCAAGTACATATTATTTGCTATAACATAAGCTCTCATTGTTGCTTATTTATTTTTCTTTCTGTCTCTCTCTTTTTGAGATGGAGTCTTCCTGTTTTGCCCAGGTTAGTCTTAAACTCCTGGGCCAGCACGATCCGCCATCTCAGCCTTGCAAGCAGCTGGGATTATAGATGTGCATCACTGTGCCTGGCTCTCATTGTTGCTTATTTCTGAATAGTTTACAAGTTCAACCTGATATATCTTTTTTCCAAAAAGACACTTTTAATCTATTCAGAAGGATAAATTAAATATCACAGTGGGTAGATGTATTTTTCCTGTGCTTTGGTGATTCATTTCCAATTTCATGACACCACAGGGCTCCACAGACACAATGCCACCCAAGGACATCTGAGGAAGTTCTCTGGCAGTGTAGCTGGCACCAGTGCAACCTGCTAAGCTCACACCTAATACAATCTAAAGTCTCAAGACAAGAATAATGTATGATGCTGGTGGAATCAATTGCTTATTATTTTGTAGTTTCAAAGAGTGTTAGCTATGTCTACTCATGGCTTTCCATCGTTCATGCTTTATGAAAATGAAAGTCTCACCAATTAATCTCAAACTTTCAGAATGATTTTCTTTTGAGATGCCTCAGAATCTGCTTGCTTTTCACTGTTGGGGTTGGACTGCTCATTTAGAGGTGCATGAAAGTGGATATATACTACCTGCTTTCCAGAACCTCTCCTTCAACAGCATCTCATCCCTGATACCAGAAAGCACAGTGTATGTTCATGGGTGTTTATTTGAATATTACTACTAGTACCCCATCTGAAAGATTCAGACTCAGTAGGTCTGTGATGGAGCCAAGCACCTTTGTTTTTAAAGAGCTTCACAGGGGATTCTGATACACAGTTAGGTGGAGAATTACTGTTTTAATAAACTTAAACTAAAATTGTTAAAAAGAAGTACAAATATCCATGTCTTAAGACACAAAACATTCTGAATTTTCCTCTCCACACATTCCTTCTTCCTGCCTGTAAAACATACTCTGTGTTCTTATTATAAAAGCGATATGACACAAACCAAACCTCTACCACTTTCTCTGGAGTGATTGCAGTCAATATACCTTTATTTCCTCTCCTTTCTTCCTAGAAACCTTGCCATCTTGTTTCTGCCCATCCTTTGCTACTATCTTGGTTGTGATCACCAATGTCCAAATAGTCATTTCTCCATTTAACAAATACATATTGCAAACCAGTGTAGTCCAGGAACTGTTCTTGGCATTAGAGATTTAGCAGTGAAAGAAAGGACAAAAATCTCTGTCCTTATGGAGCATACATTTAAATGAAGAAAAATGAACAGACATAAATTTCACCACATTTTAAGGAATAAGAATCATAGAAAATAGTAGAGCTGGGTATAGGGTATCACAGGTGTATGTGTAGGTTGGGGTGGAAGAAGATTAAATGTTAAGTATGGTGACCAAGGTGGACCCTAGGTGAGGGTCTGATCCATGCAAATGTTTAGGGAAAAAGCATTCTTTATTCCAGACAGAATGAACAGCCAGGACACAGGACTGAAAACAGGAATATATATAAGGAACAGTATGGAGGCCAATACAGCTAGATCTGAGAAAGGAAAGGGAAAAGTTGTAGGCGATGAGATCAGAGAAGTAACAGGGAACCTGTGCATGTAGGGCCTGGAAGGACATAGTAAAAACTCTAATGTTAATCTGAGTGAGATTGGTGACCACTGAAAGGTTTGGGGCAAGGAGTAACATGATTTGACTTAAGTTATAATATGATTACTCTGACTACTGTGTTCATTGGTCCCCTTGTTGTAGGGGACCCAAGTTGTTATCAGTGAAAGTACAGAGATACAGCCAGATTCTGCAAATATTTTGGAAGTAGAACAAGATTTTGCTGAGTGTTTAAGGAAGTGGGACTGAAGAATAACCTTATGGTTTCTGGCCTGACATAGGGCAAGAAAGTTTTTCAGGGACAATTAGGATTTGATATTGAAGATATTGGTATTTGTGAAGTTTGAGATGTCTATCCCATCTATTCAAGTGGACATGCTGAGTAGACAGAGCTTAAGAAGGTCTGGGAGTTATCAGCAAGTAGAATAAAGCCACAAGATTGCATGAAATCACTAAGGAAATGAATGTAGAAAGGAAAACAAAGACCAAGGACTCTTCCCTGGGACACTCTAACTTTAAGTGTTCGTAGAAAAGAGAAATATCTAGAAAAGGACATTGGAGGAAGGTGGGTAGAAAACTCAAGATATCTCAGTTTCTTGGAAGTCAAGTAGAGAAAGTGTTTTCAAGGAAATGGGAGTGACATTTTGTTTCAAATGTTATAGAAAGATTAAGAGGAGTGAGGGCTGAGAATTGACCAAGGGATTCAGGAAAGTTGAAATCATGGATGCACCAGACAAAAGCATTTTCAATCCAGAGGTGCTGGGGAATGCTTGATTTAGCATTTAAAGGGGGAGAGAAGCCTTGGTAACAGCAGGTATCGTAGACACTTTTGAGGCATTTTGCTGTTAAGAGGAGAAGAGAAATAGGGTAGTAAAGCGGTCAGGGAAAGTGAAGTCAAGGTAAGTTTTTCATGTGTTTTCAGGATGGAAGAAATATCATTAGGTTTATAAGGTGATGGGAACAATTTAGTACATGGGGAGAAAAACTGATGAAAAAAGGAGAGGGAGGGATTACCAGACATGATTGGACCTAGGGAATTGGCTTTAGATAAAAATAGACAATTCATCTATAATACCAGGGAAGAAGATAGAGAATATAAAAGTGGCTGGTAGGTGTGTAGATGTAGGTCAGAGTTTGTGGAAGTTCTCATTGAACAGCTTCAATTATCTCAATGCAGTAGGAATCCCAATCTAACCTCAGAAATTTGGGCTTGTAACCCTTCTGTAGCAACTGACAATGTTGACTATTTCTTCCTTCTTATTATTCACTCTACTTTTAGCTTCTGTGACACAGAAAGCTCCTGACATTCCTCTCCTCCCTCTAATTCTTTTAAAGACTCTTCTTTATCTTCCTGTTCCTTAATGACCACACTCATGATCTTGTCCTCACCTCTCTTTTCCCCACACACCACTCACTCATTTAGCAACTGTGGTAGACAATACTCGTGTTCACTCTACCTGGTTATCACCTTTTGGGGCATCCATAAAACTGTACTTCCCAGGTCCCTTTGAGCAGATAAGCCATTTGACTACTTGTGGCCAGTAAGAGTGATGAGTGTTGTTTCAGCTTAAAAAATTCAATTACCAGGGTGTGATCCTCTACTTCCTCTGTCCCCTTTGCAGTCATGATTAAGGTCTCATGTTCCAGGGAAGTGCCTGTGGCTCACTGAGTAAGGTACCGGCCCCATATACTGAGAGTGGTGGGTTCAAACCTGGCCCCGGCCAAACTGCAACAAAAAAATAGCTGGGCGTTGTGGCGAGCACCTGTAGTCCCAGCTACTCAGGAGGCTGAGGCAAAAGAATCACCTAGCCCCAGGAGTTGGAGGTTGCTGTGAGCTGTGTGATGCCACGGCACTCTACCGAGGTTGATAAAGTAAGACTCTGTCTCTACGAAAAATAAATAAATAAAATCTCATGTTCCAGATGGTGCAACTACAAGGAGGTAGAATCTCCAAGTCTGGAATACTGAGTTGCCACTTAAGATATAGACCCTGCAGAATCACCCAACACAGAAAATCTTGGCATTAGAAAATTTTCCCTGTGTTAAAGCACTGAAATGTGGGGGTTATCCTAGCATAACTAATCTAATACTGAATGGTACAATGACCTACTTGAGTTATTCTTAAAATTTTGAGTCTCAGGACTCTATTCACTTTTAAAAATTGAGAACCCCAACATCTTTTGTTTATGACGGTCATGTCTATAAATATTTACAATAATGAACAG
>CAUYQV010139994.1:0-38870 GCA_963574575.1 Galagoides demidoff | reverse complement strand
ATGGCCGGGCGTTGTGGCGGGTGCCTGTGGTCCCAGCTACTTGGGAGGCAGAGGCAGGAGACTCGCTTGAGCCCAGGAGTTGGAGGTTGCTATGAGCTGTGATGCCATGGCACTTTACCCAGGGGGATAGCTTGAGGCTCCGTCTCAAAAAAAAAAAAAAATCTACAATAAGAATGATATCATACAAATCAAGATTAGCACAATAAAATATCTACAATGACTTATTACAATACACATTATATTCCAGCTATTACATTTAAGTACATTAACTTCAATAAAATAACTCCAAGTTAAATTATAGATTTAACTACTTAACATAATTCATATTTTAAAAACAAATATTTCACCCAGGCTTACACCTATAATCCTAGCACTCTGAAAGGCCAAGGAGGGCTGATTGCTTGAGCTCAGCAGTTCAGAGAACAGATTGAGCAGGAGTGAGACCCTGTCTCTACTTTAAAAAGAAAAGGAAAGGAAAAAGAAAAACTGAAGCAAGAGGATGTCTTGAGTCTAAGAGTTTGAGGTTGCTATGAGCTATAATGCCATGGCACTCTACCCAGGGCAACTTTGTGAGATTCTGTCTCAAAAATATAACTCAATTAATTAAAAAATAAATAAATAAAAATTTCAATTTGAAGATCTTAATTTTATTAAATGAATATATTTGAGAGAACATAAAATATTAGCTCTCTGGGAAAATGTAAAACAAGTATCTGTACTGTAAGTACAAATATCTCAGTTCATATCTGACAAAAAATTCGTACTACAGATGGTAAACATATAAATCACCCTAGATTAAAGAAGCATGCATGAAAAGCAAGCAAACTGTGATTATAATGAATTCTAAGCATTTATATATTGACAAAATCACTGAACAAAATAAAGAACATTAGTGTGTGTTAAAATAAAGTACTTTGTGAAGCAAAGCTCAAAATGCCCTTAGGGAGCCATCAGTGAAGTAAATTAAACTGGCTCTCATATGCCTTGCTATGCTATGTTGGGGAACATGGCCAGGTCGTTGGTCGTTGCCATCTGTGATTGTGACATAAGGTAATGATCATGTTGTTATAAGTTAACCTACCATTAGAAAATAAGAAGTATCTCCAGATAAGACAAAATTAGAGACATTCTCAGCAAAGTAATGGATTAAATGGGAAGCCTTCACATCCAGTGAAAGGCAGAGAATGGTTTAGAAAAAGGGACCCATTAATTAAGTAATACTTAAAAAGCCAGGGAAACAGTCTTGGCCCAAACCAGTGAGATGATGATGGCTACACAGAGAATTAAGAGCCAGAGATTTCTGCCCCCACCTCTCCAGAATGATGGAGCTGTTGTTAAAGATTGTAAGAAAAACAGACTAATAAGAAAAAATGATGGTGTGGGAGAAAAGCACTATGACTTTGGGAGGCATAGGCAAAGGACACATTTCCCACTACAATAATAAATAAAGTCTCAGCTGTACATGACAAAGACCAGATCTTAACAAGTTTAAGGTCTCATTCTTCCTCCAAAAGTAACAAATTTGTAGTTCATGTTGACAGAGTGGAAATTTCCTCATATAAGTACAAAGCAGAAGCTATTGATAAACTGTGGGCACAGACACCTTGGCCTTGCTAGCAGAAGACCCCCAAACACTACCAGGTCCTAAAGACCACTGAGTGTAGACCTCAACATCTCATGGTTTGCCTGAAGGGTGACCTAACTACCTATGTGGAGAGAGGGTATCCTGTGGAACCCTTTGGGATTCTTTATTAAAGCTACTATCTGGATACCACTGAGACATTGTTCCTTTGATCATAGCACCCTTCTTAACAAATTTCTCAAGAAAAATATCCTCTGGTCCTAAACCATTATTAATTCATCTCAGCATTAGCTTTATTTGATTATCTCATGAACCCTGAGAATTCAACAACTGACTAGGATTCTCTTTTCCTGTTGGTTGCTAGGTAGCAAACCTATTACTAAAATCAGGCATACTCATGACAAACCAACAAGGTAGGATCTTTGCATTTTTCTGTCAGTCTCACTTCTGGGTCTAGTTCGAACACTCACTTTTGTTTTTTCTTACTTCTAACTTATGTATTTATTTTTGTATTCTTGTATCCTTTTCACCACCTTTAAATGCATTTTAAAAATAAGACATAATTTTAAATGACTAAATATAAAAATACTAGCCTTATTAATTTTTCACATGAGAAAATTAAAGTCTAAAGAACTCATGGTAATGCGGTACTAGAAAAAAAATTAGCCACACTAAATATTCCACAATAAATTGGTGAAGTTAAACTAAAACTAAAAGTTTAATTGTATAGTGGGAAACAATACCAAATTAATTTGTCTGTAATTTCTTAGGCAAAATATTTTTAATTATAAACAACATAAAAGTGGATATATGTTTCTGTGTAAAAGCAAAACTTGCTAGAATTTGCATGGTGTTAGAAGGGATCTGGTAATCAACATTATTACAGATACTCCCAAAGATTACATCCACTCATGAAAAACTATTTCACATCAGGGAGCCTGCCGGTCAGTATGTCACCAAAGGCAGAGTCATAAATTACAGTGGTTCTGTTTGCCAAAGCTCTTCTCTTTATCATAAGTTGCTGGTGAGAATCATTTCTGGAGTTCTTTAGAGCATGGTAATAAACAACCTTGAAGGTCATTCTAAATATTTACCAGCAGAAAGCATAAAGGTTATCAAGGGAGAAGAATTTAATTTGACAAAAACTTCTTGAATGCTAACCATTGCAAGGATTCAAAGGTAAATCATCTTAGTCCCTAATTAGAAGAATATAAAATCTCAGGGCCAGGAGTGGTGGCTCACTCCTATAATCCCAGCACTCTGGGAGGCAGAGGCAGGTAGATCACTTGAGCTCAGGAGTCGGAGATCAGCCTAAGCAAGAACAAGACCCTGTCTTTAAAAAAATAGCTGGGCATTGTGGCAGGCGCCTGTAGTCCCAGCTGCTTGGGAGGCTGAGGCAAGAGGATCACTTGAGCTCAAGAATTTGAGGTTGCTGTGAGCTATGACGCTACAGCACTCTACCAGGGGCAAGAAATTGAGACTGTCTCAAAAAAAAAAAAAAAAGAAAAGAAAAGAAAAGAAAAATCTAAAATCTAGTGAGGGGAAAACATATGTTTACTGTAATACAAAGAAAAAAGGCTGATAATTGCTATAACAGAGCACAAAAGGTTTTGAGAACACTGAGAAGTACAACAGTATTTTCATCTGGAAGGAAGCTAGGAAATTGGACATGGTATATTAAAGTAGATGACGAAGATTTATTAAATGAACTGATCCATACGTTGTCATTAACGACACTGGTTCAAACAACAAATTTCTTAATGATCACTTGTGAGAAAACCATGGAGATCATTATAAAATAGCAAGACAGCAGTTATTTTAACCCATCTTGATTAGGAACTAAAGATGAACAAAAGGAAAACCTCAAAGGTTTACAATCTTTTACTGATACTTGTGGAATGAAACAAATGAAAAAAGACAAGGTGAGTAGATGATTGAAAGACTGAGTACATTTTAATCAGAGTACCATTGGCTTTCTCTGTAGCACTTACTGCCATTTAATGTGCATTTTGCTTTATTTTTTCAGTTTACTATGGTAATTTAGTATCACCAGGGCAAGTATTTTTCAGTTATGTCTAAATGCCAAGACACAGTGTAGCACTAAATAAATACTCAAACAAATTAAAATAAGCCTTTAAAAAGTTCATCCCAGTGAACCCAGTACTTGGGATTCTAGTAATAATGTTATAGCAATAGCTACCATTTACTAAGCATTTATTTTTCCAGGCACTTTCTAATCTTGTTAGCAGTATCAAGCCATTTCATTCTCATAAGAATCCATGAAGAAACTGAGAGGATAAATACCTTATTTGAGATTACACAGTTAGAAAACAGCAAAGAATTATTCTTCCTAAGTAAATAACCAGAAATGTGACCAAATGATATGTGCAAAAATGTTTACTACACAGTTTTTTTTAAAAAACCCTAACAATCAAAGCACCTAACAATAAAGGGTAGCTTGCCTTAATTATAATACATACACAGAGGGAATATCATAGACCCATCAAAACTTGTAAGCTTACAAAGCATATTTACCACAGGAGAAATGTTAAACATAAAACAGAACACAAAATTAAATATATACTATGATCTTAATGATATATAAACAAATAAAAATTGCATCAAAAAAATTTTTTAAGCCTCAGGGGCAGAGGCTCATGTTAACTTTACTCTTCAATTCATGGAATTTTATTCTACATAAAAACTCACTTTTGTGTATATATATGGGCAAATTTATGTATGAATTTAAACTCAATATATTTCTCCCTCATAAGAAAAAGCAACAGTTCTAATGTGCTGGATGGGTATTCTTTGTACTCTTGCAAAATGCATAATGTTTTGTGTATTCTTTTAATTCAAATAAATGATGGTGTTGTGCTATTAATCTCATCCTTTTTTCTTGCAGTATTATATTTTATAACCTCTTACCACATTCTGTGTGTACCATAGCTGCATTTGCTTCTAATTTCTCTACTTATGTATCCACCACTGTCTACACAACTACTCTACTAGAGTGGCATCTAAACATCCTGCCTCTAGTAATAATTTTGCCATGAACACATCATGCACATCCCTTATTCAATTATAAAAGTGTCCTTAGGGGGCGATGCCAGTAGCTGAGTGGGTAGGGTGCTGGCCACATACACTGAGGCTGGTGGGTTCGAACCTGGCCCAGGCCAGCTTAAACAACAATGCCAACTGCAACAACAAAAAAAGCCAGGCGTTGTGGTGAGTGCCTGTAGTCCCAGTTACTTGGGAGGCTGAGGCAAGAGACTTGCTAAAGCCCAAGAATTTGAGGTTGTAAGTTAAGAAGCCACAGCACTCTACTCAGGGTGACAGCTTGAGACTTTGACTCAAAAATAAAAAAAATGTCCTTAGGATACCACCCCAGCAGAATAAACACTGAATCAGTTTTGTTTGTTTGTTTTTGCAGGGGTTATTTTGGCAGGTTTTTTGTTGTTGTTGTTGTTGTTTTTGGCCAGGGCTGGGTTTGAATCCACCACCTCTGGCATATGGGGCTGGTGCCCTACTCCTTTGAGCCACAGGTGCCACCCTATGCTGAATCAGTTTTTCTGTGCCTAATTTAAGAACTTTCAGATTGTTCTACAGTATAGCAGCAAAGTCTACATTCCCACCACCACTACATGAAAATTTATATATTCATAATCCCCTATTGTACTTGCCATTTTCATTTTTCTAACTGCTACTAGTTTAACTTCAATTCTCATTTCTCTGGTTGTTAATGATTTTGATTTCTTTCCTTCTATGGGGGTTAGCCTTTTGGATTTACTATTTTGTGATGTGAATGATCATATCTTCTTCCTATTTTTCTAAATGGACTACTATCCTCCCTTCATACTGTTTTGCATATTGTTTTTGCAACTCTAGGCACAAATTTGCCATTAAAATCTTATAAAATTTTGGACATTACACACATCTCCCATTCCATCTGCTCATTTGTCTGCAGATGCTTTCATTGAACAGAAATCCATAATAGTGATATAACCAAATTAATCAAATTTTCCTAATTGATTTATGCTTTTAAGAAGTTCATCAAGTTCTTCAAAAATGAACAACAAAGAAATTCTGAGATTGAATTGAATTTTAAACATTAATTTAGAAAGAACTGATGCCTTATAATGCTTCCTGGGAGAGAATAAGAAGTTTATTCACTTACATAATCTTTTATTAGAGTTCAAAATTTTTCTTCAAAGAGATTTTATACATTATGCTTGATTAACTCATAGATATTATAAAAATTTGTTGCTATCCTGACCCATATCTTATGTCTTGTTATATTTTTAATTGAACATTACTAGCATGGACTATACTGATTGTTACAGATTGATCATACAGTCAGGCCTCTATAACTGTGGGGGTCCACATCCGTGGATTCAACCAAATGTCAACTGAAAATAAATTGCATCCATAGTGAACACGCATACATTTTTTCATTATTCCTTCAACAAGAAAGTATAACAATAATTTATATAATAATTACATTTTACTGGCTATTAAAAATAATCCAGAGATGATTTAAAATATAAAGAAGAACGTACATACTTACACACAAATATTAAGACATTTTATATCAGAAACTCAACCATCTATGGACTTTGGTGTCTGCAAGAGGTCTTGGAACCACTCTCCTGCACACACAAAGGTACAGCTGTATATACACAGAGATGTAAGCATACTCATTAGTTCTAATAATCTGTTTATTCAATTATGTTCACTAAGATGACCAAATTGTCTATGAATAATGAAGTGGTCATGAGAGAGGATACCAGGAAAAGTATGTTTTGATCTGAAAGGACAACATTGTCTGACAGAAACTCAAGGACACTCCTGTAAAGTTCTCTCCATGGTGACTCAACTCCTGAGAATTTGTAAAAAACTTAGCTTCCTAGAACCTTGAAACTAATACTTGCTTCTGCTTCTGTAAATCCTGCTGATGCTTCAAGACCTCCAATAAGGAGACAGTATGATTGTTCCTTTATCTGCCTACTTGTGAGTCTAAAAAAGGACAGGGACAGAGCTGGTGGGGAAGTCGGTCATTGTGGGCACATGAAGTCCACCAAAGCTCCACCAGCCAGAATAAAGCCCCTTCCTCTTACAAATGGAGGTGTTTGGGTGACTCTTTCTCTCCAGTGGGTCATTTTCCTGCTACAGCAATACAAGTGACAGCAATGGTGTGATTTTATAACACTCTCCTTTTCCAAACCTGCTTCTCCAGCCCTTCTGACTGCAGGAAGACTCATCTCTACAAAAAATAAGAACTGGACATGGTGGTATGCTCCTGTAGTCCTAGCTACTCAAGAAGCTGAGGCAGGAGGATCAAGTGAACCCAAGAGTTTGAAGTGACAGTGAGCTATCCTGATGCCACTGTACTGTAGCTTGGAGAAAAGAGAAAGACAAACAAAAAACACAAATGAACCAAAACAGGTAACTGTTTCTTAAAACTTTTGTAGAGCTCACCTGTGAAATTCTCCCAAGGGCTTTTTTGGGGGAAAAAATCTTTTCACTACTATCTCCATTTCTATACTATGTATTGTTCTAATCATGTTCTCTGTTTCTTCTATAATTTTGACATTTTATATTTTTTCTGAAAAATAATTTATATTCGTTTTCCCCACAAATTTATTAGTCCATATTTATTCCAGTACCCGCATTTGAACATCTTTTTGGTTTACAGTTACTTCCTGTTTTGAAAGGAAAGATAAAATACAGTACGTTCTGTATTTTATTTTAGCTTCTTTTTTATTCTGTCCTTCAGGTATACTTTATGTATGCTTACATAGGTTGAATTTGAATTTTGTTTACCTTCTCTATCATGGTTATCATGATTTATTTCATTGTTTGCAGGACTCACCCTTATTTCTTTCCTCCTTGTTTCCTTAGGTTTTCCTTTGTTTTTGTTTTTTTACCAGCTTTTTGGCTCATTTATTTTTTAACTATCCTTGTTTACTAATAAGTATTTAAACTACAAAATGCTTTTAAGCACTGTTTGAGCTATATCCCACAACTCTGACACTAATTTTTCATAGTTCTAAACATACCATAATTTCATTATTTTCTTTATAACTTAAGAGTGAGTTGTTTAGAAATGTTATTTAATTTGTAAGCAGAAGGGGTTTGGGTGATGGTTGAAGAGTGGCCTGCTATCTTGTTAGTAATTTCATATTACATTGCACTATACTGAGGAAAACTAATTTGTATCACTTTCACCTTTGGAAAGTTATTGAGAATTACGTTATTGCATAATACATAGTTTACTTATAACCATTCCATTTGAGCTAAAAATAAATACACATTTTTCTGTTAGATGTGCAGCTTTAGTTGTTGCTAATGGTTCAAGCATATTAATGATACTGTTCAGATTTTCTCCATATCTGCTTTTTTTTTTCTACTGTGGGATTATCACTAAATCCAACGTTATAAAAATCTTCAAATAAGCATTGTTTATTCTCTTGCTTTCTCTCTCTGCAATTCTGTCAGTTGTTCTGTGGTTATATTTTCATTCTATATTGCAGATATCTGTTTTTGATGGTAATATCTTCTTGTTATAAACCTTTTATCAATTTATAACATCTCTGTCTCTTATATTTAAATTACTGCTGTCTTCTCTTGATTCATATTTGTGTACTCTTTTCCATCCTTTTATTTTCAATCTTTTACTGCCTTTCTTTTGAAGTATTTCTAATACAGAATTTATTTTTATATCTTGCTTTTCCATCCTGAGATTTTTATACGACAACCCAGTAAGATACATTGTAATTACTTTTCTGTTAGGATTTTTTTTTTCATATTTTCCATTTACTGTATTTTCTTTTTGTTTTCTCCTCCCACCCTGTTCTTACCTTCCTATGTTTGATCAGATTCATCAAGTTTCTTTCTGTTGATTTTAAAGCTACACCTTCTGGAGTTTTTTATTTTTGTTCTGTCTGTCCTCTGGGTCTACCTTTGCATTTATTTACCCCTACTGTTAAATTCCTTTGGTTTGCCCTCCACCCAGTAACACTGATGAGATCTACAATTTTAGTTTTTGGTTATCTTGCATGTATTTCTCTTTTTCATGGTCCTATACTTTTCAAAGGTATCAATACATTTTGCTAGGACATCTGATGCCCTTATACCTGCTAATGTGTGTTTTCCCTTGTATTAAAATCTCCTCCCAATATATTTCAGTATGGATCGCTATATGGAAAACTTTATAAGGCTTTGTACAGCTGAAGATACTTGTTATGCTCTCACCTTTGAGTGACATATTTGGCTGTAAATAAAATACAAAGCAGTAATAAAGGCAAAATCAGGACTTAATGTGCGTGTCCTTAGTGCCACTGAACTGTACACTTAAGAAAAGTCAAAATAGTAAATTTTATGCCTATTTTATCACAATTAAAAAAAAACAGTTTTAAAGGAATTTCTTTCAAACTCTCATGACACCTCTGGATGCCTCCAACATACTCTACAGCTGTCTTCTTCCCAACTACATCAAAGTTAGAGCAAACCTCAGTCTCCCAAGAGGTTCGTTATGTTTTATGTTTTTGTTGTTCATTCTTAGCAACCATATTTCCCTCTAGCTTTCATACTTTCTCAAAAGTTAATATGGGGTTACAGACTCAGTAACCTATGCTAATTTATCATCTTAGGACAAAAAGCCAATACTACTTTTTATGTTTAAAATCTATAGGATTTAGATCTTTATGCCAAAGTAATTTTTATGATGAACATGTTTTATTTGAACAAACAGAAAAAAAGCATATAAAAGGTAGGGTCAAAACTGATTAACAGAAGGTTATTTTTGGAAACCATAGAATATGATCTAAAATCCTTAGAGACAAGATCTACCTTTCACTTGCAATCAAAACTATGGCACTATGCTGTTTCCCAAACATCCAAATTATATTCCACAGGTAAAACCTGGCTTTGAGGCAGCATATTGTAGAGATATAGCACTGCATTCTGTCCTAGATCAATTATGTAAACATAGCTGTGGGTTGTTTAAAAACAGAGGCCTACAATATTAATTATGATTGCATATTTTCTCTGTATTTTTCCCCACTGGCATTTTTGTTAAATTAATCTTTCTCAATCCATTTTAACAAGAAAAGGAAAGCAAATGTGCATTTAAAAAGAAAACTTTGAAAAGAATGTGCAATATTCATAAGTTACAGGTTCCTATAATGAATTTTGTTTAAATCTACATTCAGAGAGATTTATTTAACTTGCTTGTTAGAAAAAGTGTATTTTGGGAGGGAACATAGGCTCTTTGTAGCTTGATCTATGACAATATCTCTGATAGCTTCAGAATATAAAAATGTAAAGGCCGAGAGTAATCTGTATAGGGAGAAACTAAGTCATCAGGTTCAAATTTAGGGATCTAGTTTTGATTGAGAAATGATTTGCTAAACACTTACTACAGGGTAATCATTATTCCTGATCTAACATTTAGGGAAACAAACACCATATACACACCCCACATACATACTTCTTAACATTAGTCTCCATAGAAGTGATGGACTCAGAAGAAAAATGGTGGTTGTGCAAAAGTTTATGCTTTTGGAGATTTCCAAGTTTCACAACCATGCTTACAGTACCCTACATAGTGAAACATACCTGGAATATCCAGGAAAATAATAAATAAGTGACCAGAGGGAACTCAGTGTCTTTTCTTTCTTAAAAACCCTGTCCCTTATGCTTCTGCTACAATTTGGATAGTGGCTCGGTATTCTTGATAGTGAGTTATCCTAATAACCTAAAGCTGAGAGTAGACATTGTAGGTATTAAGAGATCTGACTCCAAGAAAAGAGTTAAAAAGGAGAGTTAAAAGGGAGGATTCTACAGCCTGAGCAAGATTTGAGAATTCGTCCACAAAAACAGAAAAAACAAGGTATGGTAGCAAACACCTTTAGCCCCAGCTACTGAGGAGGTTGAGGCAAGAAGATCACAAGCCTAGAGTTTGAAGTTGCTATGAGCTAGGATGAGGCCCCTGATTTCCAGCCTGGGTGACAAAGCAAAACCCAATCAAAAAGGTGGGGGGCACTGAGGAGAGAATTCTAATAGAACTCTGAAGATAGATCAGGATTAATCTAACATTTGCTGGCATGCCCATTATCTAACAGGTGCTACTCTCTCCTACCTTTCTCAAGTTGATAATCTGGGGATGTACTGGGGGTGCAGGTAGAGGGCGATAGTGAGACATGTTAAATACTGTGTATTTTACATGTTGAAGTTATGTTAGATATAAGTGCCAAGATTTAAAAAAAAAAGGTAGGATAGGAGGATATGTTCAGAAGTTAGTGTGAAATTGTAGGTAGGGTGAATGGGATGACCTCATTGAAAATATTCTGACTCAAGACCCAAAGAAAGTGGAGACAGTCATCTAGATATCTGGAGGGAAAGCAAGTGCAAAACCCTAAAGTAGCAGCAACTCAGGCACATCAGAATAACAAGGAAGAGGACATTGGCTAGAAGAGTAGAGCAAGGGGAAGGGGAAGGGCAATAGGAAAGAAGGATACAGAAAGGGAGCTGCAAGAACCTGTAGGGATGTGGGTGTGGACTCTAGGTGGATGGGTGGCCACTAAGAGTGTAATGAGAATTCTGAGCAGGGTACCCCTATGCTCTGATGTGTTTACAGGATAGCACCAATGCCATGTGGACACTAGGCTATGGGGTCATGAGCAGACACAGAGACCAGTGAAAAAGCTACTGCGTGAATCTGGGTAAGAGAGGGTGGTGGTTTGGTAGCAATAGTAGGACTGGCTATAATTGATCAAATTCAGTATATGTCCTCATGGTAGAGCCAACAGTATTTCCTAACATTGAATGTAAAGTATAAAAGAAAAAACAAGTCAGGGATGACTCAGGAAATTTTTGTTTGCCCAATTAACTATAAAAACAGAGTTGCCATTAACTAAAATGGTACATTCAGGGGTGAGGTAAGATGGAAGACATAAATGTGAATATCAAGCAGCATATAGATATTAACAGAAGCATACAGATAGTAACAGCATATAGATATTAACAAGTATGTTCTCCTAGAGATATGCTAGTTGGCGTTATTTAGGATAAGCACAATGTATGTTGCAGAAGCTATTTATTATTTCACATTTAAAACTATGTGGTAAAAGCAACATATCTAATAGTAAGTAAAATTCAAAATTTGTATGACTCATCTTTATTAAGATAAAACATGACTTCAAAGAAATATGTTTATGACAAGTTGCTTTGAGCAATGTTCTCATCTCATGGGGCTTTGCACGTCTTTCTTCTACCAATACAGGTTTTTCTGTGTTCTTCCAAGTTTTGTGGTGCTCAAGTACCTTTTAAGTTTATTCAACATCAGTCACCCTGAAATACTGAGTGGCAGGCACTACTAGGAGCTAGGGATACAGTGGTTAAAAGATATCCTCACCTTTGTGGAGCCTATATTCTATGTTAATATTAAGTTCATCTAAGCTGTTTTTGTTTAGGTTTTTAAAGGAAAAAACATGTCATCTCTATACTTTATAGAGTTACTCTAAGGTGCAAACATTTATGATTACAAAAATGATAAATAGTTTCCCTATAAACAGATGCAGTGAATTGAGTTGGCACTGTTTTTACAACAAAAATTCAGGCAGATTAATAAAAGCTACTTCAAGACACTGTATGATGAATCAGAAAAGATTATGAATGAATGACTACATCTGAGGTACATCTGGGCAGTGAATTGGGTATCTAAGTACCCAGACACCAAAGAAAAAGTTAAAACATGCATTTTTTTTTTTCATTTTCTGGCAAAAGAAACATCAAAAGTTGTTGGCAGAGAAAATATTTTTCCTGGAAATAGAACCACACAGGTCTTCATATAAATCACGCTGGATAACACTGTGGACAATACTTTCAGTTACCATTTTACAAAGAAGACCACAGCATTGCTCAAACTGAGTCTTACTATGCTGATGAGCTATAAAGTCAGACTGCATCACAGTAAATTAATTATAAACCTTTTCATGAGTTATTATTCTATACTATTTGGGACACTATTTTCAAGTTTATAGGTTGCATGTACACATACAAGAAAAATATATTTCACAGGTTCAACATCTGACTTATATACTAACAGCTTCAAAGAAAGGATTTGGGGGCGGGGGGGGGGGAGGAGACGGTATGTTGCCCTTGGTAGAGTGCCATAGTATCATAGCTCACAGCAACCTCAAACTCTTGGGCTTAAGTGATTCTCTTGCCTCAGCCTCCCATGTAGCTGGGACTACAGGCGCCTGCCACCACACCTGGCTATTTTTGTTGTTGTTGTTGCAGTTGTCATTGTTGTTTAGGTGGCCAGGGCTGGATTCAAACCTGCCAGCCTCAGCGTATGTGGCCAATGCCCTACTCACTGAGCTACAGGCGCTGTCCTTTTGTTTTTAGAAAAGAATCTCACTCTGTTACCTAGGGTAGAGTGGAGCACCATCATCACAGCTCACTTAAACCCATACTCCTGGGTTCAAACAATCCCCCTGCCTCAGCCTCCCAAGTATTGGGGACAACAGGCATGTGCCATGATGACAGCCTAAGTTTTCTATTTTAAGTGGGGATGGGGTCTTGCTCTTGTTGCTCATCTTCTTGAGCTCAAGCAACCCTCCTGCCTTGTCCACCCAGAGTGCTAGAATCATAGACATGTGTTATTGTTCCTATATGGAAAGTAATTTCAGTTAGACAGAACACACTCTATTTTCATTCTGAAGAAAGAAATATTCTGTATATACCAGGAAATTTTAAAACATTGAGCCATTCCTTCCAATACCTCAAAAATCTTCTTTCAAATAATCTTAGATACATGACCTTCCATGTAGTGCGGAAAATTATATGAATTTGTAGTAGAGTATATATTTGCCTAAGAAAATATATGTGTAAAGTATACAAAAATTAATTCTCATTTAAACACTTCTGAAATATTTTTGACATTCTCTAATACATACCGCCTTTTCAATACCAGAGGAGAAATATTCTATGGAATTCAAGTTATAAGTATATTTTAAAAATTATTTTATATTCATAATTTGACTATTGTTTAGACATCTTGCCTGTTAACTACAGACAAAGAAGGCAGCAGCTCCTGGCCCTGTGGTCACTCTAATGGCTGTGTCTGGGTCTCCTCTTTGGTTCCCTGCTCTCTCTCATTCCCTTCATACAGCAAAATCCTCTGCCTTCTCATTCAGGTTGTTTGTGCTGGGCCAGTCTCTGCCTTTCGCCCAGTGATTAGAAAGGGTTAGGCACATGACCCAAGCCAAAAACATTCTAATCTTTCTCAGAACTTTTTTCAAAAAAATTCTGGAATAGAGAGGTTTCCTTTCCTTCTGTTAGAGTAAGACACAAGAAGCCACCATTGATTCCACTGCAGGCACTATGTGCACCAGAAGCCAAAATTCAGAAGAAAATATAAGAAATGGAAATAAGGAGGGTGTGTTCAGGTTTCCAAACTCTGAGGACACCAGATCTCTCTTGCCTCTGCCAGCAATTCCTTTAATCCTATAATCCACTTCAAGATTCTTGCATGATATCTTCCATTTTGCTCAATGTCTTTGCACATATGAAAAGAAATGGCATTAGACTCCTAAAATTAGTCGTTGGCTTTCTTTAATTGAAAATTTTATTGAGAAAGCTAAAAGATGCACACATACTTATAAAAAATGATACAGATTCTAAATACCCTTTACTCAGTTATCCCTAATGGTAACATTTTGCAAACCTTAGTATAACATTGGGACCAGGATTTGACATGGATATAATCCATTTATCTTACTCATATTTCCCCAGTGAGTTGTACTCATTTGTGTATATTTAATTCTATAGAATTTTAGGACATGGATGGATTCATGTAGCCATCACGACACAGATATAGTGAAAACTTCCATCACAAGGATCTCTAGTCTTGCCCTTTAGCAACCACAACAACTCCCCTCTGTTAATTTCCTTAATGGTTACAGGACCCTTTGGATCATCTATTATATCTTAGTTGAGTACTTAGTTGAGTACTTAGTTGAGAAATTCAAAATTTTTGACAAATTCATCCTATATCTTCTTAGTTAGAAAATTTATGATTGTAATGTTGCTTTAGTGGCTGCAGGATCTGTATTGTCCCATTTCATTCTTGGTATTAGTGATTTTTGCCCTGTAATTTTTTTCTCAGTTTTACTAGAGACTTATCAATTTTATTAATTTTTTTCTAAGAAACAGTTTTTTTCTCCTCTGATTTTCTCTACTGTTGTCCTATTTTCAATTTCATTGACTTCTACTGTTTATTATTTCCTTCTGCTTCTTTTGGGTTTTATTTTCCCCAGGCCTGACTCCTACTCTCTTTTAGTAGAAGGGGTGGTGGTACTTAGGCTCACAGACTGTAAAAGGTTCTCCTGGCCACCACTCTGTCTTTGGGAAGAGGAGGGTAGCCTCAGGTCCACGGGGACAAAAGGGCTACTCACCTGGGCTATTTGTTGTAGTGGGCTAAAAGATACTTCCCAGAAGTCCATATGTCTCACACTTGGAAGGGTCATCTAAGGCCTGGAAAGAAAGAGTGCTTCCCCTGGCTGACCCCTTTTGTGCATGGTACCAGGCTTGCTTCTGTGTAACGGAGGAAGAGAAAAACGGAGGAGACCCTTCCTGGGCTGTCTTTGGTTGCTAGCTCAGAGGCCAAGAAATACCAGGTCTGCCCCTCTGTTGGGTGAAGAAATGTGAAATGCCCCATCAGCACTCTGGTTTCTTTCTACTCTAAAACCAGCTTGACTGCTTCCTATCACCTTTCAGAATTCTCCTTTATTTTTTGCTTTATTTCAAGGGTTTATCATTGTATTCAGTTGGGAGAAGGAGGGAGAAACAGATCTATGCCATTTTGTCCATACTTGAAATCTCAAGTTTCTAATTTTTGACATTGAGCAAAATCCAGCTCTCAAATTCACTGTTGACAAACAATTGCCCCCTAGATTGCTCTAAACATTAAATATATATAATACATGTAAAGTTCTTAACTCACTGACTTCTATGAAATAAGCACTCAGAAAATGTCACAATATAATGCAATAATTATATTTTATTAAAAAATACATGAATAGAAAAGACCAGAAGGAAATAAATCAAATAATTATACTTCTAGATGGTATGATTAGGAGTACTTATAATTTTCTTATTTAATATTTCTCTGCATTTTCCAAATGTTCTACAACAGGTTTTAGTTTAAAGATAAACATGTTTTCAATAAGCAAAATAGAAATATACAACTTATCACTCCCTTAAGGTACTTACTTAATATCTTCTGTATAATCTTCAGATATAGTAAGAAGAATAATGCAGGCAACAATAAGATCCTAATTTATCTTCCATTTTGGGTTTCTGAAACATCAGAAGAAAATGACTGGGCAAAAGCATTTACCTGCTGGTATTTTGTCCTGAGAATGTAATAATTATTTCAAAGTCTTTTATTTCCCTTGACCCCTAGAATGACCTAATTAGCAAACTGCATGACAGCTAAGACAAATGGCTTAATGTGATTCACAGCCATGAATAAGGTAAGATCTTACTCTGTGGTCAGTCCAGCTCTAAAATATTGCTCAGAATCAAATCAAAAGAAGGAAGCTCTCTAAAATGTGGTCCGGCAAAATGAAAATAATTACTTCCAAAAAAGAATATATAATAAAGTAACATATTAGCAAACTTTGCTTTCCTTTCAGTCTATATTAGCTTAGATGTGAGGGATGGAAAAGGGAAAATCTAGTAGCCACAGACAAGTGGAGTAGCTGAATGAGCACACAATCAACAAACATCTACTGAGGGCCTAAGCCTTCAACTGCCAGAATCCAGAGTGCTCAAAAGAATAAGATCTCACATCCAGGAGTTGTGACAGTAGCACAATTGGGGGCTATAGCCCACTGAAACCTGAATGACTTAGGCTTTAAAATTAGTACATAATTAAGAGTTTCTTAAAGCTCGAAAACATAATTCACAATTTTTAAGTCTAAATAATTCCCTAAAGAAATGCTTTTGGCCAGATACAGTGGCTCATGCCTATAATCCTAGCACTTTGGGAGGCCAAGGTAGGAGGACTTCTTAAGGTCAGGAGTTCTAGATTAGCCTGAACAAGACCCTGTCTTTAATAAAAAAAAAAATTAGCTGGGCACCGTGGCACTCACTTATAGTCCTAGCTACTTAGGAGGCTGAGGCAGAAGGATCTCTTGTGCCCAGGAGTTTGAGGTTGCAGTGAGCTATAAAGATGTCACTATACTCTAGGCTAGGAGACAGAAGAAGACCTTTGTAAAGGGGAGGAGGGTTTAAGGAGGGAGGAGAAAGTTCATATAAAAACTTTAAAGGGGAAAATGAAAACAGCTAAAGTGATTTTCCTGGTGCTATTTCTGGATAATTTTAATTCTAGAAAAAAAGAAATCCTCAGAGACCAAGCTTGAAGTTTTTAACTGACTTAAAATTATTAATGTAATAGTGTTAAAAAATACACACATTTAATCAATTTTAAAGGTTGCGTCCAACATTAGGTTTGTTTGAGCTGTGAAATGAGGAAGAAACATTACTGCTCATTCTGCATCTGAATTTGAAAACTTTACCAAGATAATCTTGGCAAACTGTATTACACATGAAAATTAAAAATTCATTTTATTTCAAATGAATAAAATAATACGCAGATATCCATTTTAAATAATTCACATACTCATTGGGTACTGATATATCAAAGTAATCTGACCTATATCAATAAATATTGTATTATAAACACAGATAATTTTTTGGCCAGGCTATAACTCTTTGAAAATAACCATTACAATAAACAAAAATTCAAAAGAACAAAGACACAAAAGATAAAAAATTAGTTTTCGTAATTTAAAAGTAGGTAGGTCTTTAAATATGTTATTCTTTTTTTTTCTTTTTTTTTTTTTTTTTGCGGTTTTTGGCTGGGGCTGGGTTTGAACCTGACACCTCTAGTACATGGGGTCAGTGCCCTACTCCTTTGAGCTACAAGTGCCGCCCTAAATATGTTATTCTTTTCTTGCCCTATTTAAAAAAATTATTAAAAGCTAGGTGAGTTTACAAAACACTGTTATACGATCTGTTTAAACCTTCATTTATTATAAAAATATAGAATGGTAAGGAAAATGTTTAAACTAAGCTAATACATTAATTTCATCTAGGCTCCAGAGTAGTGTGGTACAAAATTATACATCTTTTATCTTTAATAGAATAAAACATTTCCTAGAAATATCAAAACATGCTGTGATTGCTATTGAGGTTCTTCTTAATTCCTTTGTCTAGGCTAACATCTATAAGAGGTTTTCCAACATTTTCTTCTAGCATTTTAATGGTTTCACATTTTACATTAGTCTTTTAGCCATTTTGAATTAGCTTTTGTGAGTGGTGGGGTACAAATCCTGTTTATTCTTCTGCCTGTGGCTATCCAATTTTCCCAGCATCATTCACTGAATAGAGCTTCTTTACCCAGTATATGTTTTTTGTTTTGTTTTGTTTTGTTTTTGAGACAGAGCCTCAAGCTATCCCCCTGGATAGAGTGCCATGGCATCATAGCTCATAGCAACCTCCAACTCCTGGGCTCAAGCGAGTCTCCTGCCTCCGCCTCCCAAGCAGCTGGGACCACAGGCGCCCGCCACAATGCCCGGCCATTTTTTGGTTGCAGCCATCATTATTGTTTGGTGGGCCCGGGCTGGGGATTCGAACCCGCCACCTTAGATGTACGTGGCTGGCGCCTTAGCCGATTGAGCCACAAGCGCCGAGCCCATACTGCTTGTTACTAAGACGGTGATGGGCTGTGGGTGACACTAATGCCTATTGTTTTCGCTGTTTATTGATTGAGTGACTTAGAATGCATTTCCTTTGGTGCTAGAGTTAAGTAACTTAGTTCATTCCTGTTAGTCATTTTGTGAGATTGTCTTTCTGTATGTGATTTATGTATGTTCCCTTGATTTAGTGGTGTATAGGGTCAGGGACTGGGGGAAGGTATAATTATTTACAGAAATTGTAGAAGGACGTGGATTTGAAATCAAATGGAGGTTAGGGACTATAGGGCTCCTCTGAATACTGAGAAAAATCTTTAAAGCCTTAATTAACTTCAGAAAATCCCTTTGCTCTCCTGGTAGGAAATTTGACTGGGTAAGTTCATAACTGAAATCAGAACCAAGAGTTGTGGGTTAAATTTCTCTCTGGCAAAGATCAGTATTTGGGAATTATCTCTGTTCTTGTCCTGTTGTCTCCTGCTGTCCTGGAGGATTTTTTTTTTCTTTCTGTTTTGATTCAGTGTCTCCCTCTGTTGCCCAGGCTAGAGTTTGGTGGCATCATTATAGCTTACTGCAACCTTAAACTCCTAGGCACAAGTAATTCTGTCTCAGTCTCTCAAGTAGTGGGGCATACAGATGGGTGCCACCATGCCTGGCTAATTTTTCTATGTTTTGGTAGAGATGGTCTTGCTCTTGCTCAGCTAATCTTAAACTCCTGTCCTTAAGCAATCCTCTTGCCTTAGCCTCCCAGAGTGCTAGGATTATAGGCATCAACCACTTTGTCCAGCCCTCCTATTGAATCTCTACAAACTGTGCAGTAGAGATTGTCCTAGTAAATATTTTGGTTTCATTTTGGGTCTTTATTATTAATAATGATGAATGGAGTCTTTTTTTTTTTTTTTTTTTGAGACAGAGTCTCACTATGTTGCACTTGGTTGTAGCTCACAGCAACTTTAAACTCTTGGGTATAAGTGATTCTCTTCCTAAGCCTCCCATGTACCTGGGACTGCAGGCACCCACCACAACACCCGGCTATTTGTTGTTGTTGTTGTTGTTGCAGTTGTCATTGTTGCTTAGTGGTCCCCGGCCATGTTTGAACCCGCCAGCCTCCGTGTAATGTGGTCCCAGCTACTTGGGAGGCTGAGGCAAATCCCTGAGTTACAGGCACTGAACCTGATGAATGGAGTTTTAAAAATTCAGCACATTTATTGAGTACCAACTATCTGCCCAGCCCTGCTCTTGGTCTTGGACTATTGCAGTATATAAGGAAATAAAATTCTTAGCCTTATGAAATTTACATTCTAGTGAGTTGTTAAATTGCACTGCTCATTATTTGTGGGGACCAAAGCTTTGAATGTTAAAAGGTGGCATACTGGCTTGACCTGAGAGAAGAGAGTGGGATTCAGTTACCATCCTCATTTGCTGCGTTTCTCTGGGCTTCACTTTCCCACCTGTGAGATAAGGAAATAGGGCCATATATAATTATTTATATAGGGCCCTTTCTATTTCTTTTATTTATGATCTGACTTTTCTAAGCATTTTGCCTCTAAAGTGAGCTGAGCTTCTGGCTAATAGAGTCAAGATGACCTGAGTTTGCATGTTAATTTTAGAAATCAGTTATTGTACTGAGACAGAAAGCAATTGTTTCTGGAGAGTTGATATTAATATATCCACATACTTTAAAAAATGTGTTGAATTTACAGGTCTTTTTAAGCAATATTCCAAGACATTTTGTTCTCATCACAGTGAACCCCTAGGATACTATTTATTCTATGAAATGTAGTAACACACAGGATCCTGGCAATAAACTTACTGTTGAAGCTGCCATGATGGAGGCCTGGATTTTGAAATAATGTCAAAAGAATGCCATGGAGGCTAGGCACAGCCCCTCATGCCTGTAATCCCAGAACTTTGGGAAGTTTAGGCAAGAGGATCACTTGAGGCCAAGGCAGGAAAATTGCTTGAGCCAGGATTTGAATTTCCAGGGAGGTGTAATCATCCACTGCACTCTAGCTTAGGTGACAGAGCAAGACCCTGTCTCTTTAAGAAAATAAAAGAAGGGTGGCACCTGTAGTTCAGTGGGTAGGGCGCCCGCCCCATATACCGAGGGTGGCAGGTTGAAACCCGGCCCCAGCCAAACTACAACCAAAAAATAGCTGGAAGTTGTGGCGGGTGCCTGTAGTCCCAGCTACTTGGGAGGCTGAGGCAAGAGAATTGCCTAAGCTCAGGAGTTGGAGGTTGCTATGAGCTGTGTGATGCCTCGGCACTCTACCAAGGGTGACAGAGTGAGACTCTATCTCTACAATAATAATAATAATAATAAAAGGTTAAAAAAAAGGAAAATAAAAGAATACCATGGGACAGAACTTTAAAAAATCATGTCAAAACTAAATCTCTTCCTAAATTTTAAAAAGGAGCAACAGGCTTAGTGCCCATTGTTAAGTGGTTAGGGTGCCGGCCACATGCACTGGGGCTGGTGGGTTCCAAACCCACCTGAGCCTGGTAAACAGACAAACAAATATAGCTGGACTTTGTGGTGGGTGCCTATAGTCCCAGCTACAAGGGAGGCTGAGGCAAGAGAATCACTTGAGCCCAAGAGCTTGAGGTTGCTGTGAGCTGTGATGCCATGGCACTCTACCCAGGCTGGCATAGTGAGACTCTGTCTCAAAAATAAATAAATTATAGGAGCAACAATGAAGAAATCATCTTTTATTTTAGAATCATGTACCTATATGAAGTCTGAGTCTCTTTTTCCTGTCAACTAGTTGGTTGCAGATGAGGAGCATTACCTGTTCTTACATGTTCTCCTATGAAACATTCATCATTGTGTAAGAAGTAATTTTTAATTTGTGTGAAATCATAATATAGAGCCTATTCCACCATGCAGCTCTATCATAGAGCTCAGGGATACAAGGCTGTTAATCATGTGGGACTATGAGAAGTGAGAAATGAAATACAGGCTTTCTTTTCACACCTCTAAATGAGAGACTGCAGAGAATGAACTTAAAAATAATAATGCCATCTTATACTTACATCACACTTTTTAATAAGGCAATTCAAAAATATTTAGGGTGAACTTTCTAGGATGCTTTAATTGTTTCAGCATAGTTGATGAGTACATTAGGGTGATGTCTCTGCTGTGCTAAAAAGCTGGGAGGAAGATGTCTTAGCACCTGGGACACACTGTGTCACTCAGCGATACATTGAAGATGATTGGGAAGAACCCCTTCAGATCATGGAATCTCATTTTCCTCTCAGATAGATGTTGTGGATTTAGAAAGCAGTGTTGTTGTGAGGATAATTTACATCTGTTTACTACAGTATGTGACTGAACCGGTAAGAGCATGTACATGAGGCATCCTTGGTTATATCTATCTTAGAAATAATAGCTACGCATCATTCTAGGTTTGTTTGAAATGCCTCTATCTCTAGAACATCTTTCCTGACTACTCTGAACTGGCAATGATATAATTTCTCTCTGTTATATTTCTGACAGAGAAGACTGAGACTTTTGAGTTTTTAACTCAGATCAACCACTTATAGCAGTGGTTCTCAATCTTCCTAGTGCTGCAGCCCTTTAATACAGCTCCCGCAGGTCATGACCCACAGGTTGAGAACTACTGACTTATAGAATGTTTGTCTTGGGCATATTACTTTCTTTTCTGTATAGGGTATCTTTATTTTCTCATTTGTAAAGTGAAGAGAATAAGAATAACTACCTCAGCATCTTAGTGATACAAGTTAGTATTGATGATGCCTTAGAACAGTGCCTGCCATGTGCTGTTGCTCTTTTGTCAACATCATTATTCCATTTACCCCTTGGCACATAGCTCCTATTCAACTTTGCTGTACTGACCTAATTTTCTATCTGCCTTAAATTGTGACTGGTTTCTTTTGGTCTGAGAGTCTTTGTCATACCTAATATGACATTTTAGACATGGTAGATACTCAGTGAACATCTTGGATTGAGTTTATACAAGATTTTGTTAAGAATTCAAAGCAGGGTATATTCTCATTCTGACTTTATTTACTTATTTATTTTTTGAGACAGAGCCTCAATCTATCCCTCTGGGTAGAGTGCTATGGCATCACAGCTTACAGCAACCTCCAACTCCTGGGCTCAAGCGAGTCTCCTGCCTCAGCCTCCCAAGTAGCTGGGACCACAGGTGCCCGCCACAGCGCCTGGCTGTTTTTTGGTTGCAGCCGTCATTGTTGTTTTGGTGGGCCCAGGCTGGATTCGAACCTGCCACTTTAGTTGTATGTGGCTGGCGCCTTAGCCACTTGAGCCACAGGAGCCGAGCCCTCATTCTGACTTTAAATGGCTTTTAAGTTGGTTAGGGATAGTTCTCATTTGGTTTTTAACTGCTGAAGCTGCCATACCAAGGCCATTTGCCTGTGGTTACCCATTGGGTGGCCTTTTAATAAGGTCAATCACTCAGGGCTAGGAACTTCATTCCATTCTTGCTGGATATTAGTAGCATAAATGAAATGGCTTTTGATGATTCTCTGAGCAAGTTAATACTGGCCAGTAATTTACTGAAGTGCCATGAAGTGGCAGGAATATTAATTATGTGATATGGGTCCTTACTAACTACCTAGGATGAGCACTAGAGGCCCAGCTGTGCTCTGGAGGAGCTGTTTTTGTTCCAAAAATTATTATTTTAAATTAAACTATCAAGGCTATCTGTGATGATGAATGGAGAGGTGTAGGGTGAACTGGCTGGATGAGGTTACCCTTGCAGTTCTTAGAGACAACTGGGATAAGGACATTTCTGGCTGACTGATACTTGGGTTAAAAGTATGTAATTAAAATAAAAAAGTGATGAGTATGTGGGAAGGAAAGGGGCATATAAAAAAGTACTACCTAGCATTTTAGCCAAGTTAAAGAGTTTTGTATTTTCTTTTTTTTTTAATTATTTCAGATTAATTACGGGTACAAAGAATTAGGTTACAATGTTTCCATTTGTTAGGTAAAGTCCCTCTTATAATTGTGACCCAACTCCAAGAGGTGTGTCATACACTCTTTGTGCCCGTTAAGTGGGAGCACACTTATCCCCCTTCCTCTTCCCCTCACCCTGTTCCTTCATTTTCCCTGCCCCCCACCTTGAATTGATTTGAGTTTTTCTCTTATGTAGGCATGTATTAGGTTGTCTACTGGTTTCCTGTGAGAATTGAGTACATTGGATTCTTGTTTCTCCATTCTTGCGATACTTTACTAAGAAGAATGTGTTTCAGTTTCATCCAAGTTAATACAAAAGATGTAGAGACTCCATCATTTTTAATGGCTGAATAGTATTCCATGGCATACATATATCACAACTTGTTAATCCATTCCTAGGATTGGTGGGCATTTAGGTTGTTTTCACATTTTGGTGATTGTAAATTGAGCTTCAAGAAACAGTCTAGTGCAGATGTCCTTATGATAAAATGATATTTTTTTCTTCTAGGTAGATACCTAGTAAAGGGATTGCATGATCAAATGGGAGGTCTAATTTGAGTTCTTTGAGGATTCTCCAAACTTCATTCCAAAAAGGTTGTATTAGTTTGCAGTCCCACCAACAGTGTAAAAATGTTCCCTGCTCTCCATATCCATGCCAGTATCTGCAGCTTTGAGACTTTGTGATGTGGGCTATTCTTATTGGGGTTAGTTATCTCAGAGTGGTTTTGATTTGCATTTCTCTGATGATCAGGGATGATGAGAATTTTTTCAAATGTTTGCTAGCTATTCGACTGTCTTCATCAGAGAAGGTTCTGTTCGTATTTCTTGCCCAGTGATAGATGGGATTGTTTGCTCTTTTTCTGTTGGTTATCTTCAGTTCTCTATAGCTTCTAGCTGTCAACCCTTTGTCAGATTCATACCCTACAAATATCTTTTCCCATTTTGAAGGTTGTTTTTTTGCTTTACTTGTTGTCCTTAGTTGTGCCGAAGCTTTTCAGTTTAATTAAATCTCATTTGTTTATTTTTGTCGTTGTTGCAAGTGTTGCTGAAGTCTTTGTCATAAAATCTTTCCCCAAGGTGGTGCCTGTGGCTCAAAGGAGTAGGGCACCGGCCCCATATACTGGAGATGGCTGGTTCAAACCAGATCCAGCTAAAAACTGCGAAAAACAAACAAACAAAAAAATCTTTCCCCGGACCAACATCCTCGAAAGTTGTTCTCACACTTTGTTCTAAGATTCTTACTGTTTCATGTCTTAGATTTAAATCTTTATCCATCTTGAGTCAATATTTGTAAGTGGTGAAAGGTGTAGGTCCAGTTTCAATCTTTTGTGATGTGGTTATCTAGTTTTCCCAGGACTATTTGTTGAATAGGGATTCTTTTTTTCTTTTCCCCACCCTATGCTATTGTTTGGTTTATCAACCATCAGATGGCAACTAGAGAGTGGTTTCATCTCTTGGTTTTCTATTCTGTTACATGTGTCTATCTCTATTTTTGTGCTAATACCATGTTGCTTTGATTACTGTAGGCTTATAATATACCCTGAAGTCTGGTAGGATATATTAGGGTATATCTCCAGCTTTGTTTTTATTACTAAGAATAGCTTTGGTCTTATGGTTTTTTATCTGGTTCCATATAAAATGAAGTACTGTTTTTTTTCCAGTTCCTCAAACCGGATGTTGGTATTTTAATGGGGATTGCATTGAATCTTTAGATTGCTATAGACTGCTTTGTAGGTACAGGTAGTTTAGATATTTTAATGACATTGATTCTTCCCAGCCAAGAGCATGATATGTTCTTCCATTTATCAGTGTCTTCTGTTGTTTCTTTTCTCAGGGTTTCATAATCGTCTTTGTAGAGATATAATACTTCTTTTGTTAGGTATATTCCTAAGTATTTAATTTTCTTTGAAGCTACTGTGAAGGGAATTGTGTTCTTGATTTGCTTCTCAACTTGGCTGTTATTGGTGTATACAAAGGCTACTGATTTGTGGACATTGATTTATACCCCGAGGTATTACTGTATTTCCTGATCACTTCCAGGAGTTTTCTGGTTGAGTCTCTGGGGTTTTCTAAGTACAAAATCATACCCTCACCAAAGAGTGAGTGAGTGACCTCCTCTGCCACCATTTGGATGCCCTTTATATCCTTCTTTTGCATAATTGCATTGGCTAGGGCTTCCAGAACAATAATAAAGAGGTGGTAGTGAACATCCTTGTCTGGTTCCAGTGCTAAGTGGAAAAGCTTTCAGTTTTACTCCATTCAGTATGATGTTAGCTGTGGGTTTGTCATAGAAGCCGTCAATCAGGTTATGGCTATTTTCTTAAGTGTTCTTGTTAGAAAAGGATGCTGAATTTTGTCAAATGCTTTTTCTGCATCTATTGAGAGGATTACATGGTCTTTGGTTTTGCTTTTATTAATATAGTGAGTTACTTTAATGAATTTGTGTATGTTAAACCAACCTTGCGTCCCTTGAATGAAGCCTGCTTGATGATGGTGTATAATTTTTTTAATGTCTTTTGTAACCTATTAGCTGGGATTTTGTTGAGTCTTTTTGCATTGATAGTCATTAGTTAAATTGCTCTATAGTTCTCCTTTGAGGGTGGGTGCTTTCCTGGTTTTGGAATCATGGTGATGTTTACTTCATAGAAGGTATTGGGTGAAGGTTCCTTCCCTCTCTGGGTTTTCGAATAGGTTCTACAGTATAAGTACAAGCTCATCTGGGATAGAAGTCATACAGCCCCAGGCTTTTTTTTTTGGGGGAAACTTTTTAATTGTTTCATCAATGTCAGTGCTTGATATTGGTCTGTTCAAGATATTTTTTTCTTCCTAGTTAAGTTTAGGGAGGTTGTGTGATTCCAGGTATTGGTCCATTTCCTTCACATTATCAAATTTCTGGGTATAGAGTTTTTTTTTTAAATAGTCATCAGAGATAATATCTTGTATCTCTGTGGTATCAGATGCTATTTCCCCCTTTTTGTTTCTGACTGAGGTTATTAAAGATTTTACTTTTCTATTTCTAGTTAACCTGGCCAGTAGTTTATTGATTTGATTTATCTTTTTGAAGAGCCAACTTTTTGTTTCATTAATTTTCTGAGCAATTCTTTTCTTTTCAATTTCATTTATTTTTTATTTAATTTTGGTTATTTCTTTTCTTCTGCTAGATTTGGGATTGGATTGCTCTTCCTTTTCTGGTTCTTAAAGACATGTGTCGTTTGTTTTTGGGATGTAGGCTATTAATGCGATAAATTTCCTTCTCAGGATTGCTTTTGCAGTGACCCACAGGCTTTGGTAGTTTGTGTCTTCATTGTTGTTATGTTCCAGGAAGTTAACAATTTCCTATTTTATCTCTTCCTTGACCCAACTGTCATTCAGCATAAGGTTGTTTAGTTTCTATGCCTTTGTTGGGATTGAAAGTTTTTGTTGGAGTTGACTTCTGCCTTTATTGTCTTGTGGTATGAGAAGATACAAGGTATAATTTAAATTCTTTTGATTTTGCTGTGGTTTGATTTGTGTCCTAGGATATGATGTATTTTGCAGAATATTCCATGGGCTGATGAGAAGATATATTCCTTAGCTTTGGAATGGTGTGTTCTGTGTATGTCTTTTAAGCTCAGTTGTTCTAGGGTTGCATTTGGGTTGCAGTTAAATTCCCTGTATCTTTGTTTAGTTTCTGTTTTAGATGATCTGTCCAGCTCTGTAAGAGAGAGGTTTAAAAATCCTCTCCTATTATGGTGTTATAGGATATCATACTGCTCAGACCAATTAAGGTCTATTTCATAAATATGGAAGCATTAAACTTGGGTGTATATATATTTAGAGTTGAAGTGTCCTCTTGTTGTATTGTTTTCCTTGGCCAATATGGAGTGTCTGTCTTTGCCCTTTTTGACTTTTGTTGCTTGAAATCCACTTGTATCTGAAAATAAGATTGTAGCAAGCCCCCTCCTTTCTTCTAATTTCCATTGCCTGAAATGTTGCTTTACATCCCTTCACTCTGAGTCTGTTTTTTTTTTTTTTTTTTTTGAGACAGAGTCTCAAGCTATTGCCCTGGATAGAGTGCTGTGGCATCATAGTTCACAGCACCTTCCAACTCTTGGGCTCAAGCCATCCTCTTGCCTCAATTTTTTCTATTTTTAGAAGAGGTGGTGCCTTGCTTTTGCTCAGGCTGGTCTTAAACTCATGAGCTCAAACCGTCACCCACCTTGGCCTCCCAGAGTGCTAGTATTACAGATGTGAGCCACCGCACCTGGCCTCACTCTGAGTCATGCTTTGTCCTTGGAGGCTAGGTATGTTTCCTGTAGACAGCATATGGATGGCTTGTGTTTTTTTAATCCAATCAGCCAACCTGTGCCTCTTCAGTGGGGATTTGAAGCCATTTACATTAATTGGGAGAATTGATGAGTTTGGTGGAATTCTATTCATTTTATTTTGTGAAAGTCACTGCTTAGTTTTATTTTTTTGAGTCATTGTGGAAGCTAGGTTTTCTCCTTTAGTTTCTGGATGTTTAATTTGCTGGTGCTCCGTTGTGATGGTTAAGTGTGGCAAATTTCCTCACTGTTTACATATCAGTAAAATATTTGATTTTTCCATCAATTTAAAAGCTTATCTTAGCAGGATATAGAATTCTGGACTGAAAATTCTTTTGTTTAGGATGGTTAAATGTAGATGACCATTTCATTCCCTTTTGGCTTGGAAAGTTTCACCGGAAAAGTCTGTTGTTACTTTCATTGATCTACCCCTGTGGGTCAGTGAGTACTTATTCCTGGCTGCTTGCAGAATTTTGTCCTTCGTATTTACTTTGGATAGATTCATTACAAAGTGTCTTGGAGAATGTGTATTTGGGTTGAGATGACTAGGGGTTAGATATCCCTCTGAAAGAAGTATGTCAGAATCTTTGGTGATACTTGGGAAATTTTCATTTTTTTATATACTGTAGTAGGGCTTCCATTCCTCTTGGGTGTTCTTCTTCCCTTTCTAAGATACCTATAATTCTTATGTTTGAATGCTTTACGAAGTCACATAATTCTCTTAGTGAATATTCTGCTTTCTCTTTCTTATTTTCTGCCTCTTTAACTGCCTGTGTTAGCTCAAGAGCTTTATCTTCAAGCTCTGAGATTCTTTCTTCTCCGTAGTCTAATCTGTTATTGATACCTTCTATTGCATCCTTAAGTTTCCTGATTGACTGCTTCAGTTCTTTAAGCTTTGGTATATTCTTTTTATATTCTTCATATATTTCATCCCTTATTTGGTCCTTTTTATGGATATCCTTTTGATTATTTTCTTATTAATTTCCTTCCTTATTTTTATCATCCATATTTTAAATTCCTTTCCTGTCATTTAAAAAATTTTTTTCTTTATTGATTTATTTTTTTTTGGCCAGGCCTGGGTTTGAACCCACCACCTCTGGCATATGGAGCCGGTGCCCTACCCTTTTGAGCCACGTCGCCACCCCTTTCCTGTCATTTTTAACATTTCTTTATAGGTGGAATCCTCTGCAGTAGATACCTAATGATCCTCATGCTGTGAGATATCATGATGTCACGGCACTCTACCCAGGGCAATAGAGTGAGACTCTCAAAAAAAAAAAAATTGCAAAACTTGCATGACTTCACCATGCAGAAAGTTGTACTTCTGTTAAAACTGACACAGAGTGAGGAGATTACCTGCTCAGTTCAAACCCAGACACTCTAGCCTCTGAATGTACATTTCTTTTTGCATGAGTGAACTCATATTCTACCTGCACCTTACAGAGCTAGGATGCCCTCAATACTACTGGCTCTGGGCCTATAAGCTGTGAGTGTAGAAGAATGAGCAGGAAGACCTGAGGGAAAATCTAATCCTTGTACAAAAGGACTACATGGTGGTTACTAATGGAAATGGAGGGAGAAGTGATGAGTGTAAGTTGAATGACAGAGAAGATTATGTGCTGTTGGTGAGGGATTTGAGAGATATAGTTGCCTTGATTGGGAAGTAGGGAGCTGAGGGGAGAATGAGTCTCATAAGAAGAAGTATGAAGATGGGGTGATTGGAGAAGACAGGTTCCTGAAAGAGGAACCTGGATTTAAGATGAGGACAGGGAATTGTGGTCTGATGGGATTAGTGAGTCTCAAAGCACCAAACAGAATGCAGCCCATCTCAGCAGACTGGGCCTTACACGTGTTCATTTATGGTTTCTACCATCTGCAATGAAGCAGAACATGAAGGAAGAACTAACAGACATCCCAAGTCTCTTGACATAAGAATCAAAACATATTGATGATGTCTTACAACTCTGATAATTTCATTGAACTGTGTAAAGCTTAAAATTGATACATAGGCATACCCTTGATTAACATTAAGTGTTTCTGTCAGGCTGACATAGCTGGATAAACCCATATTGAATAATCTATTAAATGTGTCACACTTGAAACAAGGAGTGTAAATCATAGCATATTATTTAAACTATAATTAGGGGTGGAAGATAAAGTTACAAATAGGCAAGTTTAGCAACTATTTCTTAGTGTGTACGCAGCCTCACTGAAAGTTCTTTCCTTGATCCATGGGGAAAAAGAAGTTGACTGCCTTCCAAGTGTTCACTGCTGTCCAGGAAGTGGGAGGTTAAGGGGTGACTTATGTAATGTTCACAGAGTGGGTTTCATTTATAAATTCAATGAGATTAGCTACAATCTTCCTGAAGTTAATGGTGATGGAAATGTACCATTCTGCAATTAGTTGGATATAGCTAGCTCTCTAACTTGCAGTCCTAATTGTTCTTAAGATTATGTTATGTTTGCATTTATATCCTCTTCCCTCCTTTACTGGGACTAGCTGCTGCCTTTATTGTCAAGGAATTAATGATGCAGACCAGAGCTGTGGGTGAACAGGGCAATATATTGTCACTCTTTTGGTGTTCCTGTTGCCTAACTCACAGAGTAAACTTGATTATTGAGAATAAATGAGGGATTTAAACCAAGGTGAAAGAAAAAGAAATTTTGTTAGGAGGATCCAATGATCTGAGCTATAGTTAGGAAATAGAGATAATTATAGGCCTTACCTCACAGGGTTGTTGTGAAGGATTTGAAATACATGTTAAGCCTTCAGAACAGTGCCTACCATGTCAGAACTAACATAGTACGTTATCAGTGGCTTTCATTGTTACAACAAAACTAGTTGGTATTTTTGGTGGAAGGTCAGGGTAGTGTGAATGTTGAAATTTAGCAGCATGAACAGGGATCTGACTAGAATGGTTGTCTTTCCAGATGTTGTTAAAGTCTAACAGTTAAGGATACGGAAATGTTTTCATTTGGGACTAAGGTTCAGAGCATATATAAACAGTGTTAATTGATCATCTTTTGTTGATAGGATGTGCTTTTGGTTTTTTGTAGTGTATTTTTATGTTGTTGGCAGTAGTTTAAAACATTTTATTCATTTCAGTTGATTCTGTTTAATATAGCAGAGCATCTTTTTACAGTATAAATGAGGACCTTCAGATTTTGGATATTGTAATCTTATTCAGCAGATACTTAGCAAATGCCTATGATGCGCTAGGCACAAGGAGTACTTGTTTGGATATTTTTGTATGAATGGTTTATTTAAAGTTTGCTATACCTGTAACAGGTTCTACCCTGAGCCCTGAATTCACAGGGATTTCCAGAAAGAAAGATGGAGGAGCTGTAGTGGGGTATTCCTGGGTGCCTAAAGTCTGTTTTGTGGTGCCATCCTCTTGGCCCCACATTGAGCCTATTGTACAGTTGGGCATGAGCTACATGACATGCATAGAGTAGGGTGAACTATATGGAGTTAGTGGCAGTTATCTTGCTTCTACTAAGTTACAGCTTTGTAGAACACTTCATGTAAGACCTTCATAAACCAAAGATTTCCAGGGACATATTAGAGAACAGAAGGCTGACATTTCTACTTCTAGGCCAGTTGCTCTTCTCTCATTACTTTGTATAACTATCTCCCAGTTTCTTTTCTTTCTTTCTTTCTTTTTTTTTTTTTTTTGAGGTTCAGTTGTACATAGAAGAAGTTAGTGACCCATTTAAAGTTAGAGGACAAAATAAATCTGATCTGTGAACACCAGTAAGTTGCACTTAAAAAAAATGATTTCACACAAGGCAGGACAGATTGCTACTTGAAGAAACTAATAGCCAGTTGCTTTTGGAGTAGATCACAAAAGGAAGTGTGGCTTTACCTGCTGACCCTGCAGTCCCAAGTTGCTGCATGTTTATAGTGTTGGACAGCTATGGGGGAGGGTTCAGAATTTGAGGCAGGAAGAACTGTGGATGACTAGCCCTGCAATTGCCCTTGCCATTGTGCACTCGTGGCTTTTGCACATTACTGTGTAAATTCCTCCCACTCACCACTAAAAATCTATTAAAGCATCTGGAGATCTCTCTATGTGTACAGGTTTTTGTTGTATAATTTACCTTTCTGTTCTGTGACCCACTTTGAAGAACAATTTCCCCTGTAGTACTACCAGATACCTAAAAAGAGAGTGGAGAGAATGTGGATTTGGGGGTTCCAAAGGGAAATTGCTCTCTTTGAGATAGTCAAGAGTGTGAATTGACTGCAAATAGGTTTCAGGCACCGTGCTGAACACTGGGGTACAGAAGACAATCAGCATTGTATAGGTGAAACACCTAAATCGTCTCTTTCCCCTGTAGCCTCAGGCTTCATCAGATAAGATCAAAGAAAGTAATAACTGACTACATGTTCTTCATTTTAAGTTATGTTAAATCAGGTTATATTGAAAGGATTATGCTTAAAGGTGTATGTTGGGTGGATTATCAGATTACTGGGGAGGAGCTACTTACTGGGCGGGCAGTCATAAGCTGTTTAAATGGATCAATGAGGTCATTGTTGCATTGTGCTCATGTACAAAATTCCCTATATAAGCCAACTGCAAATAAAGAAGCTCGCCATTTTGCCTGAGTGAGCAGATGGTCACCTTTATTTAAAATACAATTTCAGTAAGTGTGCTTATTCTTCGTGACATTGCTTTTCCGTGAGACCCTTACTGCAATAGCATTGTTTCTGCTCTCAAAGGAGTTCAGTCTAGGTTGGACAATCTATGTACAAGTAGATGGTTTCAGTGCAGTGTGGAAACTGCAGATTAAGTACTGTTTCTGTGTGGCAGGGGTGAAGGTATCTAGGAAGATTCCTTTGTTGAGGTGGGTTTGGAGGACATCAGGGAGTTTGGCCCAGTAGACAAGAAGACAGATTATCATGGCAGAGGAACATGATCTCTTGGGAAGAAGAGCTGGGAATCAAATCCAGAGATTTAGTTTTCTTTCTTTCTTTTTTTGGTTGTTTTGGAGATAGAGTCTCACTTTGCTGCCCAGGCTAGAGTGATTTGGCATCAACCTAGCTCACAGCAACCTCAAACTACTGCGTTCAGATGATACTCCTGCCTCAGCCTCCTGTATTGGCAGCTCTACAAAGCCCAGCTAACTTCTAGTTTTAGTATATGAGGTCTCACTCTTGCTCAGGCTAGTCTTGAACTTCTGAGTTCAAGTGATCCTCCCACTTTAGCCTCCCAGAGTGCTAGGATTACTGGCGTGAGCCACCTCACCTGGCTCAGAGATTTTTTTTTCCCAGTTTGTCTGTCTGACATGATTTTTGTGACCTGATTTTTTTATAGAGAAGGGATAGAAATGGGGATCCCTATGTCATTTTGTGCTTTTGGGTTCCTCAAAACTACCCTCTGCTAGTTTCCAGATTTTTTTTCTACAGCTTCCTCACTTCTTTCAGCTTTCATAGAATTGAAGAGAGCTAGGCCTTGCTCTGGATTAGACTTCAGCTTAAGGAAATTTTATGGCTGATTTTGTCCTGTCCTTGTATCACATTCTTATAATTTGTGTCTTTGCTAAAGTAGCACTGTAAATTCCTTCAAGAACTTGTCCTTTGCCTTTACAAACTGGCACTATTTGGTGCAAGAGGCTCAGCCTATCTTGGCTTTTGGCATCCCTTATTAAGCTTACTCATTTCTAGTTTTTGATTTAAAGTGAGAGATGTATGACTACTATTCCTTTTACTTGAAGGCTTAGAAGCCATGGTAGGGTTATTAATCAGCCATGGCCTGATTTCACTATTGTTGTGTCTCATGGAATAGGAAACCCTATAGTTGGTTGAGGAACAGTCAGAACACACACAACATTTATTGATTTAAGTTTGCTATCTTCTGTGGATGTGTCCTCAAATTGTCCCCAAACAATTATAGTGTAACATTGAAGATTACCAATCACAGATTATCATAACAGATATATTAATAATGAAAAAGCTTGAAATTACTAAATGTGACAAATGCTGAAAGAAAAATTATATCTGATAGCCCCACACTGCTGGTCTTTGTAGCCCAGCTGAACAGAAAGTTGATCTTTCTTCCTGTTTCTTGGAAGCAGGTTGCTTCAGTTCCCTGGCCAGGTGGTGTCAACAGAATGGAGCAGGATGCTGATCTTTCATTCCCCCTGCTGGGCAGAACAAGATGATGCTCTGGGGCAGTGTGAGGGAGCAACAATGGGGTCCAGCCCAACACTGAGAGTCTGTCCACCATCCTGCAGCAACAAAGTGGTATGAGTCAGTCCTCCTCCCTGATACTAGTGAGATAAGGTGAATCTGATCTAAAACCCTAACTTGGAGGAAATGAGGCAGTGCCAGTTAATACTTGATTTTTAGTGGCAGAGTGTCAGTTGTGCCAGGGGGAAGCTGAACTTCTATCCCACCATTTATAATAGGCAGTGTGATTCAGTGCTCTACTTTTCCCGCTATAATATTAGTGGGACCCAAAATAAACAGAATCTGTACTTTTCTCCCACTTTTTCCACCCCACATTTTAACAGGGATACTGCCTGCTGAATAAAGATGTCCAGGGTATAGCCAAAAGTCACAAAACCCAGGAAAAATCACAGCAGGACTGAGAATAGGCATAGCAGAGACCAGCACTAAGATGAATCAAATGTTGGAATGCTGAACATTTGAAGCAGCCATCATTAAAAAAGAAAGCTTCCATATGTATGTATGTATTTAAAACAACTGAAAAATAGGAAAGCTCAGCAGTCATCTGTGACCTACCAAGAAGGAACTTTTTCAGTTGAAGTAAATATTATGTATCTTGATTGTGGTGTACACACATACATATTTGTAAGACTCACCAAACGATACAGTTAAGAGTAGGTATTTTTTATTGTAAGTAAATTATACTTCAGTGAAGTTGATTAATAAAAATTCATAGAGCCTGTCTTCATCCCTGGAGATTTTGGTTCAGTAGGTCTAGGATAGAGTCCAAGAATTTTTTTCTTTTTTTTAATTAATGCTCCCAGTGATTCTGAGGCAGCTGGTGGTTCTTAGGGACTCCTGATCTCTCCAAAGGAACCTAGGCTAGTTGTGAATTCAGAATATAAATCTGTTAGCAATCTGTGTAAATAGAAACTTGTTCTGGTAAATTATGAATTACCAGAAAAATACTAGTGGAATAAACAAAATACATAATTAGAAAGCTTTAAATGTATCATCTCCACATGGAGATAAAGTTTTGTATTATTTTGCTGTGTAATCTGAACAATATTGCATGGTGTTTTTAGAACTATAATTTGTGATATAGTGGGTCATGAAAAAACTATACTGTGTGATGTTTTGCTGCTTCTCCCACTTAGTCACACCTATCTTTCCATTCCTTCTTTAGACACTATCTTCTTGGTGGCTAATGGCAGGGTAGATTCCACATTTACTTTTAGGACCTTGGCAGTTGTAGCTTTCATCAGTGCCTCCCTAGGGGTAGTGCTTTCTGTCAACATCCTTCTCTCAAGAGAGGTTGAGAAATGATCTTTGATTAGAGCTTTTACACCTCTCCTGTTGGCCTCACTTTAACCTGCTAGCTATCATATTTCCTTTTAAGGTGCATTTTCCAGTCCTGCCAAGTAAGTCTATGGATTCTCTCCCACTGCTGGGCTATTTCCAGCCCAGGTCCAGGAGTGAGTCAGGCCACCTTACTTTTTTTCTTTTTTTAGAGACAGAGTCTCAAGCTGTCGCTCTGCCTGGGTAGAGTGCTGTGGTGTCATAGCTCATAGCAACCTCCAACTGGGGCTTAAGCGATCCTCTTGCCTCAGTTTTTCTGTTTTTAGTAGAGATGGGGTCTTGCTTTTGCTTAGGCTGGTCTTGAACTCGTGAACTCAGGCAATCCACCCTCCTCAGACACCCAGAGTGCTAGGATTACAGACGTGAAGCACCCCACCAGGCCCCACCTTACTTTCTTATTCTTCATTTGACTCAGGGTGGTCTGACTGGTCCACCCAGATAAGTTCAGCAAAGTTTTGAGACTAAATATAGGGATAGGGGGAGAGTTGTTCTTGGGGATACTTTTATCCCATGGCACAACTTTCAAGGCAACCTAATCATTTTCCTGGCAGAGAAATGATCAGAGCTAGATCAAGGGGTGGCCACCTGGGCCACATGAGCTGCTGATAAGTCATGAGTTCTGTGTTTTGACACTGCATCTTCTGATATACCCCTGGTCTGGTTTTTCTGTTTAAATAATAGATGCCTAAGATCAGATATCTCTCTCTCTCCCTCTCCTTCTTCCTCCATGGGATTTTCCTGGTCTGGTCAGAGCTAGATCTAGTCCTTGGGTCACTTTTGTAGACTCCAGTCCTCCTCAGTACTCAGTGCTTACTTAGCTGGTCTGTGTTTCTATTGTGTGTTTTTGGATGTGTCATGATCACCATCATCAGGTGACTAATGTCAGAGGAGAACAGACACAGTTATAGCTTTTGTTTGTTTGTTTTTGAGGCAGAGTCTAACTCTGTTGCCCTGAGTAGAGTGCTCTGGTATCATAGCTCACAGCATCCCCAAACTCTTGGGCTTAAGCAATCCTCTTGCCTCAGCCTACCAAGTAGCTGGGACTGCAGGCACCCGCCATAATGTCTGGCTAGTTTTTCTGTTTTTAGTAGAGACTGGGTCTTGCTCTTGCTCAGCTAGCTTCAAACTCCTGAGCCAAGCAATCTACCCGCCTTGCCTCGCAGAATGCTAGGATTACAGGCATAAGCCACCAGGCCCAACACAGTTACAGCTTCTAATCATGTTGACTTTTTGGTAAGGGATTATTTGTGGGGGGGATCTTCAGTCTGCTTTAGGGAATGAAGATACTTGAAAAATTTATACATGATACGCATCTCCAAATCCTGATGTGGATTGTGGTTTCTAAGAGACATTAATTTCATTTTTTCTTTCATAGTGTAGAAGCAGGACTTAGTAGTAAAGAGGAATAGAGGAGAATTACTATGGTTCTGTTTTAGGACTTGCATTCTGACAGAGGTTTTCAAAATGTAAATATTAAATCATAGGCCAATGAGAATATTGAAGGAAGGTCTGAGTGTGGTACAGAAGGTGTGCGAATTGGGTAATTGCTAAGAGCATTTTCAAATTTCATCTTTTGGTTTTTTTTTTTTTTTTTTTCTTTGGCTGGGGCTGGATATGAACCTTCCACCTCTGGTATATGGGGCCAGTGCCCTACTCCTTGAGCCACAGGCACTGCCCCTTTTGTTCTTTAAAAAAATATAAACCATGAATGCAACTGTGGAACCATAAATTATATAAATAGAATTGATTTCTTTCTGCTGCATCCCTGACTAAAGATCCAACCTGCTTGTTTCAGTAAATCTTCAAGTTAGCAAGGAGTCACTCTCTGTTTTCTCAGGCATCCTTGGAAACTGGGATGGCAAGAAATACCATGGCACATAGTCTATATTTGGGTCTCTTTTTGCCTTTCCTTTTGAGAATCATGGGTTTGCAGGACCTTTCCCCACTGATGTCTGTTGGGAAGCACAGTTCTCATGTGTAGTGTACAAAACCATTTACAATGTCTAATTGATCATTAATCTTTTCTGAGACTGAGGCAAACAGCTTACTCAGGAGTGGGGCCTCTGTTTCTACTCATGATGAAGCATCTTTTATTGATGCCAAAAATAAACTGAGAAAGTAGCTGTTTGAGCAGTTATCATAACCTCTTGCCCCTAGTCACTGCCTTTACTTGCCCTTCTATGGTTAGTATACTTTAGCATGTTTGGAGAAATAATAAAGGCACAATAATATATAAAGGAGACTTTACAGGTATGTGTCCTGGCTCTTGAACATTTCCAGGTGATCTTAGCACTCAGGAGTTTCTAGTCCAAAGTATTATAGTTACATTTTCTGGTTGTGTTAATGGAATGGTTGTATGTATTTATTTCACATTATATTACTTAAATAATGAGTTTCTTTTTTTTTTTGAGACAGAGTCTTATTATGTCAGCCTCGGTAGAGTGCTGTCACATCACAGCTCACAGCAACCTCAAACTCTTGGGCTTAAGCAATTCTCTTACCTCAGCCTCCCAAGTAGCTGGGACTACAGGTGCCCTGCTATTTTATGTTGTAGTTGTCATTGTTGTTTGGTGGGCCCCTGCCAGGTTCAAACCTGTTGGTCTAAATGGCCGGCACCCTAGCTGCTGAGCTACAGGTGCTGAGCCCTTAAGTGATGACATTTTTATACTTTATAATTTAGAGAAGTACTTTGGTTGATTGAAGATTTTGCTCCTAGGTCCTGATGAAAACAGCTAGCATTTCAATTCCTGTGTTTCCCTTACCATTCTTTGGCAAGCTGAATCTTAAGATAAAGCCCTATAGGCACTACTGTTTTACTTCAAGGACTTTGAACTTTGAGGTCTAAGACATATTTGTGCTTTATACCCAGCACAGTGCTTTACAGTCAGTAGGTGATCAATAAAATCAATTCAGTCCTACATTGAATTTTATGTGGAATTTTATTCAATATAAAACTACTCCCAAACAATTTTTATTTTTTTCAATGAAAAAATAGACTTTGGAAAAAATTTCCATTTCAGGGTAATTGCTTTTTTATTTTTCATTTTTCTTTTTTTTTTGGAAACAGAGTCTCAAGCTATAACCTTGGTTAGAGTGCTGTGGCTCACAGCAACCTGTAACTCAGGCTCAAGTGATCCTCTTGCCTTAGTTTTTCTGTTCTTAGTAGAAATGGGGTCTCACTTTTGCTTAGGCTGGTCTCAAATTGTAAGCTCGGGCAATTCACCTGCCTCGGCCTCCCAGAATACTAGTATTGCAGGTGTAAACCACTGCACCTGTCTGGGTAATTGCTTTTAAACCTGTCTTTGCAGTACTTTATGAAATGAACAGGTTCTTGGGATGATATAGGGAGAGCTGGCCTTTGTGGGGTGGGAGGGCATTTGCCTTAAATCAGGTTTCTAGGGACAGATCACTTATGCCAGCTGATGCTGGCCCAGGACTCTCCTCTTTCTCTATGGAGGCTTGTTAGATGATAAGTCCAGAAATATTAATGAAGAATCTACTTGTATAACCACAATATTGGCTATATTGTGTAGAAACTGTATAGGTAGAAATAAATAGACAATATAGTTTTTGCCTTTGAGGACCTTACTGTCTTATTGTAAGGGTAAGGTATAAATGCCTTAAAAGTTAATTAACAGTAAAGCAATTCTCTTTAAAACAATAACTGAGAAAATGACATGAAGGCTGTGTTGATCAGTTTGATGGAAGTATTTCGGATTGCATGTGAAAACTCCACACTGTACCCCAGAAG